>ML811776.1:5049-65764 GCA_009831015.1 Picea engelmannii
GTTGTTTTTAGTAGTCAATGAGTATTTTTGTGTATGTATGTGAATAGTTAAATGAATATAATAAAAGATGCAGTAATTCATGCTCTATGATGTGTTGCTCATGTGTCCAATGAATGTATGTGTGGTTTTTACCTATTGTTATTTTTAAATCTTGGTGCAATGGAATGTATGAATTCCAACCCGAATGGATTCCTATGCAATTAATCCTTCATCACCAATGCATTACCATATGGTCTCTATGATTCTCATGGCGTCTTGGGTGAGACCTTGTTCAGTATTTGGATGAGGATTGATATGCTAATGCCTTGGGGTTTTTATTGGTCAATTCTAGAAGAACACTGGGTATTCAACCCCCCAACGTTAAGGACACATGCAAACATAGAAGCCAACAATGATATTTAGAATGCATTGAGTACCTTGGTTCTCATTTCATTTTCAGTAGGTTATCTCACATTTGGAAATAGTATACATCAATGACTAGTGACTAGATGATTTATTCCTTGTTTTTCTTTGATACACTTTTTCATATGGTGTAGGTTTGTACTTTGGGATGAATTTTGATTAAAGGCCTTCGTTTGTGGTGGCATCCGTCTTTGGTGTTATCTCCCAAGTTGATTTACAATACCATTACCTATATTGCATTAGTACTTTGGAGAACCACTTTGTTCTTTTCACATATCCAGTCGTTCTCCTAATGTACACTAAGACACAGATCCATTATGTATCTTATTGTAGATATGATCTTATTTTGACATGGATCCACTATGTATTCTTTCATGGCCATGATTCTACACTCTATATACTTCATGGATCCACAATAAACTTGATTTGGAAACCACACTTATTTTCCACATGAGCATGAGTATGCCTGACTCGGGAAAGAGATTTGTCTCATACTTTGTTTTTTATTTCAAATAAATTTATGATCCTCAATTTATCTAACTCCTCCTTAGTTTTCCTACCAAGCTTGCAAGTGATTTATAATGTCTTTTAGCCATCAATTCCTCTTATTTTCTCACACATTAGGGGCATATATTATAAATTAATTTAGTCATACCTAACCTTATGAGTTGAATTAATCCTTTGATATATCATATTTTAGTAGTTTTGATTCATCCCGAGACTGATCTAGAGTATCCTTCCTTGTGCTTGTGACCTTCCTTGGAGAAACCCATGAGTAGTTTACAAGTTGTCAATTAGAAACATGCAAGTGCACTCAAAACAACTTAAGAAATATAAAATGTATGGGCTTTGATTCAAGGAAGTGAATACCATACACCTATAAAACCCAAATCTCAAGAAACTACCTATACCAACTCCACAAAATATAAATAGAGGATTCATGGTCAAAGAAGGCTATACACACCCATATGACATAAGAATAGTCTGAAATTTATACTCTAAATGAGGAAACCCCTCTGTCCCTTTCCTCTTGATTGAAACTTGATATTTTCTCCAAGTTAGACTTGGTACTCTCATAGTTTGTGGAGCTACTCAATGGGACTCCTACTATACTAGTGCAATCATAGTCCTTGTTCATTGAGAGTTTGAATGGTGGATAAGGTTGGGGGAAGCTAGACTTGAGTAACAAAGTTAATGTAATGAGATTAGTTATATTTAGTATTATTGTAAACTTTTGAATATAGTAAATATAGATCTCGCTTCTCCTTGCCCCCCAACACACACAATTCCTATTACTCTTTGTTCTTTCATATTTTGCATTTAATTGATGGGATTGATGAGGAACTAATATCCCTAATATTAGTTGATTTAATGCTTTCATATTTATCTTATCTTAATGAAATGTTTAATAAGGAATGAGGAAGGTGTGTTTTGGTTTGGTTCTATGCAAACATTGAACAAAAATTTGTTATGGACATTTGATTGATTTGACGGTGATGAAGACCAATAACTAGATTGATATTGTCCAAGTATTCTCCTTCTCATTATTCACATTCTTCTCATTCTAGATATAAAGTGTTAACTTGGAAATAATTATTAAGCATCTATCCTTGCTCTATTGGTGAGGTTGCAATCCCTTCACTAGGGAATTTCATTTTAACATCAACAATAATCCTTAAAACATGGATATGCATTTTTAAGTGAGTTTTCTCTCGAAACTCGGGTTCCCACTATGCATCTTGGGTTATTTCATGTTGTGTTGTTGTATTTTTGTTTATTTTAATTCATGAATGCTTAATAGTTGTGTTATGTTGGAGTGTAGACTTTTTCAATGTCCTAGCTTGGACATTTAACAATTAGTTTGTAGTAGCGAAAAACATTGTTGGACTCCTAGAGTTCAACCTCTTGATAAATTGGAAATTTTCAAGTTGGACATATCAATAAGTGAATAATTAGCCTCGATAATAGTGGATGATATGTTTTTACTTTCTCTCTCATCTTTTATCTCAAATGATCTCTCTTATTTCTATTGCCTATCTACTCATATTATTTTGGTACCAAAAGTTTCTTTGAGCTCTCATCCTAGTTTCTTTCAAAGACTTTCTATGATTAATTTTTATCAAAGTTTCACCTTCCTTGACTTTTCAATATATAGGTTCCATGATTCATGGAATTTCCTTTCTCTTTAGAGATACAACCACATATGCTTTTTTCTAATGTAAAACATTTTCTCACTCTTGAGCAATGGAAGAAATCATGAACCCTCCTAATGAAGAAATAGTTTATGAGTAATCACAATAATTACTTTCTGGTTAGGGGGTTGGATTCCCAATTCCCAATAGTAGGGATTAAACCCAAGGACAAGGACCAATTAGAATATTCCCTATTTGGTATGGAATAATCCTCTAGATTAATTGTTTGGCAACCGTTCGATGAGATTTTTATTTTTTTATTTTTTTTATGTTTTATAGTTTTATGAGAATAAATACAAATTTTGAATTAGTCTAAGGATTTTGAAGAAATTAGTTCTATAGGATAACCTATGAAACAATTAATGACAATAATCAATGACCTTTGATTCCTTTGGAAGTAATTCATCTAAAAACTAGTTACTGCATGATAATATTCATGAAACTTAAATATTATAAAGTTGAAATAGATGAAAATTATATTGATAAAACACCTAGAATTAATTCCAAAGGCATTCCATATAACAAAAAATATAAAATGACTAAGAAAGAAAATAACCATTCATTGAAAATACCCAAAAAATCATTCAACCATATAGGATAACTTAATAGTATTGAAATTCTTACTAGACACATGTGGCATTTTATCGGTTGTAGAATAATCCACTATGGTGAACAAATACATTGAAATTTAGCAAACCAAAATGTCTTGACTCCACAAAATAGTTTAAGAATTAATCTTTGAAACAATTCACTTCTACAATCCTTGTGAAATCGCTCCAAAGCAAAAAGACCCTTGACTAGAGATTACTTTTTTTATTTATACTGCGAAATTCAACTTTAAAAATAGAATAAAGCAAAATTTAGAAAAGAAAACAGTTTACATGTTGCTACAACTCTAGCGGACTGGATGATTTGGTGAATGCATGCTCAATGCCATAGTTGTCCCATTGTTCAAATAAGTCTTCACACAAACATATGTGTGGGAACACATGTTGATCGATGGGTAAAATCAAGTTTTTAGTTTCATTCTTGAAGCATTGAGTATAATTTTCTATTTTGGGAATCAATGAATCCAGTCTAATAGTAATTTTAACCTAACCAATGAGATATTTATGCATGTGATTGTCCTTCACTAAAGTTATCTGTTTGATGTTTTCTTACACTTATCTGCAATTTAATTGAACTCTTACAACACTTCATCTATTGGTTGGAATCCCTCAGGTTGGTCGAAATTGGGTAAGTGATTTTTAGAAATGATCTTATTTACTACATCTCATAGTTTCAAACAAGTTTACCATTCATTGTTCACTTGACTTTGAGATTCTATAGCTAAATTTCCCCAATATTGAGCTACTTTCTGTATTCTAGCTATGCCTTCCTCTATCAAGACCTCGATGCCATGATCTTCACCACCAAAAACTCTTTGATTTTCCTTTATATATTCAATTTTATCATGTACTTTAGCTTGCTTCTCATTCCATCTCACTGTTTATGGGAATTTTGAGGTCTAAAATGGGCCTCCTAAAAGATATAATAAAAACTATGAGTTAGTCATTTTGTGGGGAAGGTATATTTACAACTCACGTCTTGCACTACTATCTATGTAACCATGGTTAAGTTAAACTTAAAAGATATATAGAAATAAAAATGATAAAAAAATATTCTATTTATGTGACTAGAAATAAAAATACTTTCAAATTTATGAATTACGTTTAATAAGAAATGCAGTACTCATAAAGTAATATCCATATAATAAATAATAACGTGTTTCTTTTTTAATATAACATATGTGAAGAACCATACATCCCGTTGACGTATGAAAGTGCAACGAGAATCCTGTCTGCACAGAATTGCAATACATTTTACTTACACTATATGATATTAATAATCAATAGGTGAGACCCCTTAGGAGAAATGCATATAAGTTGATTCCCTCCTAGACAATATGAATTTCAAAGAAATTTTTGGGTCTGATTGATATTTGATGTTCTCACATATACAAAGTAGCTCCACAACAGTAATTGGTGATATTTCCATCCTCATATTTCATTTTAAACAATGTGATATTCCTCAAAATAAAAGGTCCTCTAAGCAAAACTATGTTGCATATGAATGTAAATATGATTATGAATGTGCAATATGCTTTAAATGAAAAAGGGGTTGGTCAAGTTTTATTCATGATATATCACCAATGATATGATATAAAGGTTCCAAATCTATGCTAAGGCCATTGCATTCAAGTATGAATAAACTCAAGATTACAGTGCAAGTCTCATATACCATACTTCATATTACTTGATGTTTTATTTAGTTTCATTTTTTTTAAAAACAATTATATACCTACCCGATAGTGTGTATGGGATATATATCAAGGGTTTGGTCAATGAGTTAATGTATGGCATACAATTGGAGTTGAGTTGGCACTGAGTGCACTCCACCATGTAAGGTTTAGTTGGATGAAATTAATGGTTGGTTGATGGATGAAACAGAGTGAAGTAAATGATTCTGCTCATTTCTCATTTCTGGTATAGCACCTTTTGTATTATCATTTGTTTGGGAGCTCATCATCGTTGTTAATTGTGGTTTCAGATTTTGGGGTGGTTTATTGAGATTTGGGGCTGCTTCTTTCATGGATTTTTGGGCAAATTTCAACATGCATGGAACTCTTTGGCTCTTCTACAATCAATGGTTTAATCTTGCTTTGCTAAAATTGGGATTTGGCTCATTTGTTTGCATGTTGCATGAGCGCTATGAATGTACCTCTCTGTTCTTGAATGAAGTATTTTCTGGGTTTTTAATGGAATAAAACGATAAGTTGAAATGCAATGACGACCACAACCTGGGTTTTGTATAGTTTAAAAAAAAAGAGGTTAAGCTGGGTTCTTGTCAATAATGAACATTGTTGAGCTCCTTAATTGGGATTAATGTGACCTTGATTCCCTATCGTCCACTATGGGTTTATTGGGTGCTCGTTACAAGTTTTTATTTAAAATAAGTATTCAAATAATTACTGTCAACACTCTCTTTTTAACTCCTGTTGTGTTTTGGATTATGGGAATATTTACTTCACCGATTATGATAGGTATTGTGGTATGGTTTCAAACCCCAACAACATGAATGCATGAGGGTTTGTTGGGTATTTCTTATCATGGTTTAGCTCACATTTCTCTCTATTTCCATTGTAGCCATGTTAAGGGAGATCATTATGTCAACATCCAATTTCAACTTGTCATCTTGTCAACCTTGAACAATTTCATGTTTCCTCATTTGGTTGTGTTTGGTCTCGAACTACTTGAAAAATGGGTTTTGGTTCAGAATGAGGGTTTCTCTTGCTCCTTGCTTCAATTTGTTTATTCTGTAATGGATGGGTAAACTCAGAGTTATTGCAAAAAAATGTATGGGTCCCTCAACTCAAGCATCGGGCCATGAATTGCTTGTTGTTATTTACCTCTGCAAATTTTTTTATGAGTTTTGGTAGCATGCTATTGGGATTGCTTGCCTGACATGATCTCTTGGGAATTTCATTATTGGTTAGAGTTTGACCTAATACAAACTAAGAGGTTACAAATGATAGATATTATTGGCTAATTTTTTCTTGTGCTATGTCACCTTGATATTGGATTCAATCTATCATAAAGCTGAGTTTAATGGATATAATTTTGATAGAATAGAGTTTAAAAGAGTATTATTCCAAGGATAAAAACACTGTGATTAAAAATATTTTGGGAATTATGTTTTGACTGATTGTTTTCCAGAAATTATACACAAAAAAAGATATGAACTTGTGATTTATTATTATAAGGGATATGGTTCGATTACATTCCCCATTCATTATATTCATTTTTCAATAATTACAAGCCCTTCATTATTCCTGAATCATTTTATTTTCCCATGTCCCGATTCTCACAAGAAATTTGATGGTTTGAAGGCTTTTAGGAGGCAAATTTAAAATGAGAATTATAGGCATAATTGATGAAATTTTCAGCTATATGAGGCTGACGATATGAATATATAAGGTGTATTTGGGGTTAACGACTTGTTTCATATTTAGAACAATATTCATACTTTCCCTGTCATGAATCCATTTTTCATTTATTACAAATCTTTTCATATCCTATATGTCATTATATCTCCCTGTTCTAAATGATATTATGGATCTAGCTACAAAATGCTTATGGTTGTTATATACAAAAATGAATTATTTGCATGTACTCTAATTTAAGAAATGAAGAGAGCAAATATTTCAATTTTATCTTTATGCAGACTATTTGAAGATTGATTAGTTATTTTTATTCATAGTCTAATTTGAATTTGCTTTAGATATGAGTTTTTTTAGTAGAGGTAGCCATGGAAGAGGAGGAAATAGGGGCATAAATAATTTTTGGAAAATAGGCCATAGGAGACCTAGGTTTTCTATTCATTTCGATGTTGAACCATAAGAATCAAATCAATTGTTTCAAGATGGGTTCTTCAACCTAATTGGTTAAGGAGTGTTCCAACCTCATCCTAGACCTAAGAGACCCCATTTCCAACCTCGTCAGAGTTTTTCAAATGTTCATGTACTTTCTCATGTTTCTTTCCAACCAGAAGTCCCCATCAATGATGGGTGGAAAGAAAATTTTCATCAACCTGTAGTTCACCACAATGGTTGGATCACTATTTCATTGCCACTACCTCCACCACCTCCATTGAACCTGCATGAAAAACAAGTTGACCATGTTATTTCCCATGTTCAATGTTCATATTCTAGTAAGAGATTAAAGACTACCATCCCTAAGCTCTCGACAGATAAATGAAAAAAGGTGGTTTCTCACTCTAACGCCTCTAAAGAGTCTTCATAGTCAGCCACCTCACATGCCCAACATAATGATGCACAATCTCCAGTTCTTAGTGAAATTCAACCCTAAGGGTCAAATCATCATTTTGTTGAAAGAGTTAAATCAACATAAAAGGCATACAAAACAACAAGTAGTGAAAAGAGGCAAACTTCCTGACACAACAAATATGGTTTTTGAATTTCATGTCTGATGGATGAAGAGTTTAAATTATATTTTGACTTTTATTTTTGTACAACATGATATCAAATTTTTGGACAACCAACATACATCTATTTATTTGATGATTAAACATTTTAATTATTAGCAAACATGTGAATTATTTTGGGAGACAAAAGGGAACTTTAAATACATGATATATAAGATTTTTTTAATTGGTGGCATATTTTATTATTTGGATAAATTGTGGAGCGACAAGGAGGGAATTATTTTTTTTTTTTTTTTTAAAGAATCAGGGGGTCCCACCTATTAGTTATTATTCAATATACCGTTATTTATTATTTTACTATTATTATTTGTCCCTAATTGGTGTTAAGTCAATTAAGACTTAACTAAAAATGTAGTTGAACTACCACAACTTCTCTTCAAAGAGATAAAATCTCATCAGAAGGAGGGACAAAGTGGGGAGGAAGGAAATAATTTTCTTATATAAGATATGCTCTTATATACTTGTGAGATTATCATTTTTCATTCATTCTGAGTTTTCTAGGAATCTTAACCCTCTTGTTGACAACATGGTCATATTGAAGGTAACAATATTCAAAGATTGAGTCATATACTTCAACAACTTGTTATTGAAAGGTTGATCATTTATCTTTGGTACTATGTGTATTCTGATCTATTTATGGATTAATTTTCATTACTGATAGGGAGTGTTTTCCAGAGTCAGTAAATGATGCTTCTGTGGAAAAGATGATCTAGATATTTAGTCTCAGTCTTCTCTTGTTTTCAGAGCATTTTTGTATGGTGCCCATGGGAGACCTCTAAATTTGACTGTGTTCCATACCCTCACAGGGGTTTGAAAAGAGGATTATTAATGTATATCAGAATGAAATCAATAAATAAATCATTTTGTTGGTTTTGTTTCACTTGTGTATTTTTCTGATACTTTTTCATATTTGGTATGTCATTTATTTCTTTTTTTCTAAAACATTGTATATATACATTTAATATTTTCTTTATTTTGCACAATTAATTATCATAAAAAGGAAGCATTAATTCCTTGTACTTATTGCTCGTGGATCAAATGATAATTTTGACTTGGGCTATAAACCCTGGGTGACAATCCCAATTATCTTACCTTAGCTTAGTAAGATTTGAAATGTTGGAGTGAGGTTCATCATACCTTTTTTTCAACATTTATTTAGAGACCATATTGGGGAGATATTTCCATATATCTCTGGTTGTTGTACTTTATTTCTGTAGTTAATTTATTTGTTTATTGTGCTTATTTTGTTTTAATTGATTGATTCCATGACTGTGCCTGTTACTAGACAACCCAATATTGGTGATGGTATTGAAGATCAAACTAGCATTTCTTTAACCCTATTTAATACCATTTTAGATACAACTAACACTAGGGATGAAATTCACCACTCTTGGGGAGTCATTTCCGAAGATATTAGAATACGAGAACACTGGGAAGTCCAAAAAAGGAAACCCAAGAATGAACCTCTTCATTGAATTATTTTGCATATGTCCTCTAGCTCTCGTATCTCTTGAAGAACAAGAGGGTTATGACATGAAAATACTCATATATCTAAGATAGGAAGGAGAAAGGTTGTCATACAAAGCCAACAAACTTATCTACGTCGAACCTTATCTGATTCAACTAGCTCTACCCTACCTGTAGTTTCATTCACTTCAAATATGACATCTTCTAGTGGCGGTAGTGGTACCGAGGGTTCATGTTCTTCACATTCATCAGCTTCATCTATAATCAAGAGTATCTTTAGCCATCAAATTCCAATTCAATCTACATCCAATCCAGCGAAAGTCATTAAAAAATATGGTTTATTTCAATTCGAAGAAGATGCTACCACCACCCCATGACATGTATCTTCTCCCTTGAATCTTACCCCATGCACCTAACCCCTTCAAAGTTTAAGTATCATCTTCCTAAGTTTTCGGAAAATGGAACTATCACTACAAAGGAACACTTGGTGGTATTTTCTAATGCATGTCACAATATATGGGAAAATGACAATGATACTTGCATGCACTTATTTGTCAAATCTCTTGAAGGGAAGGCAGCTGTAGATTTTTTTGACTTACCCCCAAAATTTTCTCTACGTGGAAAGAATTGGTCTATTGGTTTAAATCTACATATGGTTAATCTAAAAGTCCAGCTAATCAACTAAGGGAATATAATAATATTACTTACAACAACAGTGAAAGTAGTAAATCTTTCAATCTTCATTTCGCTAAGTTGTATAATCAAATTCCTAAATTGATCCGCCCACAGAACTAGGCTACTTTCATGCATTATTATAATGCTTTGCCTTCTTCCTATCGCCATAGATTGGAAGAAAGGGATATAGATAATCTTGGATCTACATTTCAAACTTGTTTTGAGTATGAAGAGAAATTAAAAAGAATAGGTCCTCCTAAGGGAGACTATGTCAAACAAACCAATATGTCCACAGTCTTACAGCTTATGCATGATATGAATAATATAATGACTGCTTATGAAAGGAAATGAGTCACTTCCTTTTCTTATCCTATCGAAACTTATTCTCAAACATATTTTAGGAATCCAATCATAATCCTTTTCAACCAAAGGCTATCATGTCTCATGCTTGGTGTAATTTTTGTGAAGAAAATCATGACGAAAGCACTTGTGAAGTTAAAAAGAATTCTAAAGATAGAATATTCGGTAAGAGGTATGGTGCTAGTATTGTTGTTCTAGATTGGGATCAACTTGACGATGTTATGGTAGTTAATACCAAAAATAAATCTTACCCCAGTCGGAAAAAAAATGATCCTCCCCACACTACTTCTGCCCCAAGCACATCATCCCAAGGAACTGACTCCCAGGATGTCAGGACTCCGAACAATCAAGGGAAAAATTATTTTTTTCCTCCCTCTAAATATAATATCCTTAATCAATTGGATACTATCAAAGCATATGCTTCTCTTTTGGATATGGTTTCCATCCTAGAACAACAACAACATCTTAAAATTTTTATGGAAGGTAAAATTTCCACAGTAGCCAACTTGACTGGAAATCCCAAGGGAGATGATTCAAATGTAAATAAAAGAGGTGTACATAACTTTAAAAATCCTTTAAAATATCCTCCATTTTACATTTCTATAAAGATTGTGGATAAAATAGCTCATTGTTGTCTCATAGATGGTGGATCTAGTCCAATCATTATGTCAAATATTATTATGGAAGAGTTAGGCTTTTCGGGTACAAACAAAAATAAAAGAAGTATGCTCTCCTATAATAATCAACAACAATCTACCATATGTGAAATCAAATATGTAACTCTAGTACTCTGCGCACATGTGGAAATAAGAACCACCCTAAATATAGAAGTAATTGATATGCATGTAAGTAACTATTCGATCATTTTGGGTCGAGACTGGAAAGCCTTAACTGGTGGTTACCTTTCGTTAGATGGCTCACATTTATCCATCCCTAAGAATGGAAAGAATATTATTGTACTAAGGGAAGGAATGATTTCTCCCTATATTGAAAGTGTTCCACAACCTAATGTGAATTTTATCGAAGAAGACACGGGTTTATATTCAATATTTGTTGATGAAGATAACTTGCATCTCCAACCAATTATGATGACGGTAGGTGGAACATGCATTTCGATGGTTCATGTTCAAATGAAGGTAATGGATTTGACATCATTTTGTACTCAGCTATAGGAAAAATTCACAATTTCTCTTATAGATTAGAGTTTTCTTGTACAAATAATGTTGCTGAATTTGAAGCCTTATTATTAGGCATCGAATATGCTTATAACCTTGGTTGTGGTCATCTTACAGTTTTTGGTGATTCAAAACTTGTTGTAAATTTAGTCAGGAAAGTTTATAATCCCAATAACAAGTTATTAAAGCGATACACTCAGGCTATGTGGGAATTAATCTCAAATCTACTATATTTCAACATCAATGATATAAAAAAGAGAACTTAATTCCATGGCTATCAGGTTAGATGTTTTTGTAGTTTTGCTCACAAGACAACTTTTATCATAGAGGTCAGGTTGTAAATTTATGTCTCTTTACCAGCCTCATATTGCCAATAATGCAAAATCATGGCAAGTTTTTCAGATCATGAAGGCATTTGTGCCTTCTTACATAATGAACCCTATAAGCCTAAAGAAATAATTTTCCTTGAAAATGACAAATTTCCCAAAGGCTTGACTCCTCTTGAGAGTTCATTCTTGATGAGTGATGTAGGAAACAAAGAAATTAATAAATAAGAGGAGTCTAAAATAAAAGTTGGGGATACCATCCCTTTGAATATTGGAACTCGTGAGTCTCCCAAGATCATTAAGATAGGTTCCCAATGTTCTGATGAAGAAAAAAGGAAATTTATGGACTTGTTCCATGAGTTTTGTGATGTTTTTTCCTGGTAATATGAGGATCTATGTTGTTTCAGTCCCAATCTAATACAACATGCCATTCCCATCAAGGAAGGGGAAAAACCAGTTAGGAAAAAACAAAGGCCTATCAATCCGTCACTTGAGGCTACAATCTGAAAGGAATTAGAAAAACTCTTAAACGCTCATACAATGCTTCCAATCAAGTATTCTAAGTGGGTTTCAAATCTTGTGCCTGTTCGAAAAAAATTAGGTTAGATTAGGCTCTGTATTGATTTTCATGCTTTAAATAGAGCAAGCGTTCAAGATAATTTTCCACTTCCTAACATGGAAATGATATTACAACAAGTTGTAGGATCTGAAATGATGTCCTTACTTGACAAGTTTTCTGGATATAATCAAATCAAGGTTAACAAGAGTGATACATATAAAACCACGTTTACCACTCACTAGGGAACCTTTTCTTATGAACGCATGCATTTTGGCTTATCTAATTCAGTTGCTACATTTTAGAGAGATATGTAGATAGATTTTGATGATATCATCAACAAAATTATTCAATTTTATCTTGATTATTTAATAGTATACTCCAAAACCCTATCAAATCACTTCAGTCATCTTCAAAAAGTCTTTATGCGATGTAGGAAATTTGGCATTTCTTTGAATCTTTCGAAATCTATTTTTGGTGTCATTCAAGGTAAACTTCTCAGTCATATTGTTTTTGATTAAGGAATAAGCATTGATATTGAGAGGATTTCCTCTATCTTAAATCTTCCTACCCCTACATCTAAGAAATAGATTCAATCTTTTATGGACACTATTAATTTTTTCTAGAGGTTTGTTGTTGATTTTGTTGTCATTGTTAAACCAATCCATAATCTACTTAAGCAAGATCGTTCTTTCTCTTGGAAAGATGATGTAGAAAAATATTTTGTAAATATTAAGAAATCAATAAGTTCTGCACTAGTTCTGGCAAAACCAAACTTTGAAAAATACTTTGTCATAAATACAAACGCTACATAAGAAGCCATTTTCGCTATCCTCTTACATAATGATGATGAAAATAACTAAAAACATGTATCTTACACGAGTCAAATCTTGTCAGATGGCGAAATTAAGTATTCTTATATTGAGAAGCATGTTTTTTCTCTTGTTAAAGTTATAGAAAAATTTCTCCATTTCATGCTAGGAAAGCATACACAAGTAAAAATCCCTTTGCCCACTGCCAAATGTTTTCTTTCATAGACTTATATTTAAGGAAAGCTTGCACATTGGCTTGCAAAAATCCAAGAGAATGATTTAACAATCATGAATTCCAAAATGATCAAGGGATGATACTTATCCCTTCACTTAGATCAACATCCTGAGCCAAGTGAAATTTTTGAAGATGAAGACAGTCCACTCTCGAGATTGTTTTATATTGAAAATCAAAATCTTACTCTCACTAAACACCCCTGGTATAAATATATCATTCATTACTTGAAATATCAAAGGGGTACAAATCACTTGAATCATAATCAGTGAAGGAGACTTTGTCTTGAAGCCTCTAAGTATATCATTCTAGGAGATTCTTTGTTTAGAAGATCTACTAATGGATTGCTACTACGATGCATAGATAATGATGCATCTCAAAAAATGCTAAATGAAATTCACGTATCAACAACATATGTTATCCACATTGGTGGTGACTTTTTTTCCAAAGCCACTGCTTTTAAAATCATTATAAGTGGTTACTACTGGTGTTATAGCAAGATTTGCCTCACCATTTCTATCTTGCACAGAGGGCCTTTTTCCATTTCCCTATGTAGACTTGTCATCCCTTGTTTATGAATCCAGAGCTAAAAATACATATTTTTCCACATATATGCGCCTTATCTACTATACAACATGCGTATACGAAGGCTGCTCCACTACAACCCACGTACATCGGGATTTGTTCTAAAAAATACAAAAAGTGGAGTCAGGTTTCCATGTCACGACAAGAGATCTCTGATCCTTGGCTTTCCATATACTGGAAACATTTCGACTTGACCCTTCAGTTTAATTTTGAAGGATATAAGAGCACAATTTTGAGCTATGGAAAATAGGAGAAAGCATTCAACTTTGAGAGAAACGTTACTATGGATAAATTACTTCATATTGAGTCTACATCCCTTTGTCCCTCAAGTTTGAACATAGTGTTCAGCCCCCAATCTCTTCCCCTATTGCAGAGAGAACCTCATTGTCTCTTTCCTATGAGCTTGCCTTTGGTGGAGGATTGAAGTGGTGGAGGCCCATTTGGAAGGAAATTGGTTTCTTGGTTTCGAACCATGCTGACATGGATCGCTGTAATGGTGTCACTTCTGCTGATCACTCATTAATAGAATTACTACTTTCCCATCCTATTGGTATCGTGCAAATATACAATTATTATCCATGGGTATATTTGTAATGTTTATTAATGGATTATTCTATCTGATGTGCTAACCCCTTTTATATTATCACTGTATACTTGCTTTGCTTGTTTGTTTAGAACTTATTGCAGGTGTAAAGCTTTGGGTTGAAGTGCTCAGCGATGGAACATCATCGAACGTTGGATCAAGGTAGGCCTCTTTCTTATCTTGCACATTAGTTTATATAGAATATGTTGGAATTGAGTTGATTTATGTAGTCATACCTGTCTGTTGTGGTTTACCCTGGCCATAGAGAGTTTTTCCCTCGTAACAGAAATGGTGAATCCACTGGGGAGAGATCTTCCTTCTAAGGGTTGAACTACTTTTTCTTCTTGCATTGCTCTTTTTCTTTTGTGTTTCTTGTCGTATCACTGCTTGACATATTACGTTCACTCTGGGTTTGTGTTTTCAGCCTTTTGCCCTTGCTTGGCCTTGTTTTAAAGCCTATACATGCCTTTTTCCTTGATAGTCACGTATACACGCGTGCTGTCTCACTACAAGCTGTGTATATACACACTTTTCTCCTGAACAATCATGTATACCACTTTCCCTTGCTTGTTTTCTTGGTTTAGTGACTGCTGGGTGGGATTTGATGATTGCTGAGCCTTCTTAGGTCTCTGTAGTGCATGTTCAGATTCTCTAGGTCGACAGGAAACCTGTTTGGAGTTGAATTTTTGGGCGTAGTCTTTCTCTTTGTTTTTCATTTTTTGATTTGTCCTTGTACTCTGGGTTGTTTGCTTGGTATTTTGCTCGAGTTATTGATTTTATACACAGTAGAATTTTATATATCAGGTTTCTTATCAGTCCATGCATTTTCTTTTTTAGTATATTGAAAATACAAAAAAATAGGCATTTTATATTGCTTGGCATTTTTGTCTTTTTGAATATTTATCGTTAGATTAGTGCATTTAGTGAAAGATTGCATTTTACTTCTGAATTGCAGAGTTGAAATTGAAAATTGCACTATTTTTATACGCATATCATTCATTGAAAAAGTTAAAGATAGACTTTGCATTATATTGATATTTATTTTCTTACAAAGTCATAACATCATGAGTTTCACTTCCATACCTTTTTGAGTAATCACGACCAATAAAATTTACGCTTTAAATTAAAATTGATTAGTCACGATTTTATTTTTTTGGGTGCACAAACTAGTCTAGGATTTAGTGCCTTGGAATAGGATTTTACGACTAAAATTATCCAAGGCAATTAAATCAACATATGTGTCTGAGACAGGGAGTTGAGAAGTCCATTGTATAATTGGTAAGATCAGGAAGCTCCACTCACACCAAAGTTAATCACGAGGTCGCGCAAAGTTAGTTGAAGGGATAACCCCTGGATACTCACCTAGCATCAGAGATATTTCTGTGGATTTATTCATATTTGGGGATCTTTCTAGTGCCCATACCTCCATGAGAGGTGATACTTTCAAGGTTTTAGGATTTGTTACCCTTCCCATACGGTGATCCGGACTTACGACTGCTTGCCTGTGCATCAATTATATAGTGGTTTATTAGTAGCTTGACTTAGGTATCTCATAGGTTACTTGTAGGGGTTATTATGCATGTACCCTGGGTCAGATAGGGGTCGGACAACACACAACCTTTATGGAGGATTACCTTTCTGGGGGGATCTGATTGACTAGTTGTTAAGCCCATGAGGTCCCCTATAATTGACTTTGCTACCTCCAAAATTTAGCGGGGACTCTCAAGTCCCTCTTGGATGAGGCATACATTCTTTAGTGAGCGAGGCCACTCAACCACTTTAGCCTGTTTGCATGCATATTGGTTGTTTGACTTTTTGGTATGATCTTTGACTACTAGTTGGCCTTAGGAGTCTATTTTGGGTTTCATCATCTTGGATAGTGGAATTTCTTTTGCTCCCTCATTCACTGCTACCCACCCCATGATGCCTACTCATTTCATGGGGATGGACCCTTCCGCTTTTTACAATGGTATGCATAAATACAACGCTCAGTCCACACCTTGGGTATCTAGTCATTTTTCTGTTGATATGCCTTCCCCCGTGCAATCCTCTCCCTGGCCCATGTATATGAATCCTAGCATTGGATCCAGGGGAACCATGGCTCCAATGCCTACTTCTTTGTTTGATATGATTCATGTCCCCATGGGAGGTTGAAATCTTCCTCCTTATGGATCCAATATTAGCTATGCTCTTTCAGGAGCCACTTCTCAGATGGGTGCTTATTCCACTTATTACACCCCACCCATGTACCTTTTGTCTGCCATGTCGGTTCCTTTAAACACTTTTTCCATGACAGGTCCTCAAGTACCCCCAAGTATTTCATATGGGGAGAATCAATTTTACGGTTCGGGCTACCCTCTTTATGGGACCCCTTCACAAGGGGGAAACATATATCCTCACTTGAATAATTCTTATCCTACCTCGGTCTCTTCGCAGACCTCAGTACCTCTTCGAACCATTTTGGCATAAACCACCACTTTTCTAGGCAGGGACAGGGGGTACACCAGGATCCTTTATGTCTTACAATGTTTCAGAACCAATATTTCCCCAGACCTTGGAATCAAATGCTGCAATCTATCGCTATCCCAGTCAATGTCAGTCACACTGGTGCTCCATCACCAACCTCTGCCAGTCATGTCGGAGATGGGTCGACATTTTTTGCAAATTAGGTCGACAGCTCACACCCAACCTCTGCTAATTATGTTGAGGGCACCATCCTTTTCACTCTGAATCATAGTTGCATCACGTCTCCAACCTCTATTCATCATATAGGAGCAGGGATGATTTTAGGGGCTAAATTTTTCTCATGGGCTAATTTTCCATGGTTTTTCCCAAAAAAGGATTCATTGTTCTAAAAATGATTCACCCAAATTCTATAGGATAAAATTATTTTAACTTAAAAATCGCCAAAATTTCATACAAACTATATAAAATCCTTAGAATTTTTAATATTTTTATAAAAATGTCGCCAAACATTTATATTTGGAATATGAAGGATTAGTAAGATTCACCATGGTTTCTACATTTTAAAATAAATTTCCATCCTTAAAATCATCCCTGTATAGGAGAAGACTCTCTTACCCTAGCCAGTCACATCGAGAGCATGTCACCAATCATTGTAGACAACGATGGGAGGATCGAGAAGCCTAGACGTCTTAGACGTAGGCCTAAATTCCTTTGCAAGACTTGTGAAGGAAACCACCTTACTCACTTGTGTCCAGCTACTGACGAGATACCAGAAGCGTGGGGCTCACCCAAGAGCCCTTCGGATTATGAGGCATCCCTGGTTTCTCCTCACGTCATCTCTCCTTTAATCGTCTCGGTGGTTTCACTGTCGTGACCCCTTCCCGACCTCACCCCCTTTGTCGAGGGTGAAGTGTCCCTTGTCCCTATTACTATGCATCAACTTCAAGTTATAATCAAAGATGTGATCACACCAGTGCAATATTTGGTCAATCCTACTCTACCTGAAGAGATTGATGTTCCTTTCAGTCATGTCAACAACATTCCAGGCCCTTCCCCTTCTGAACGAGAGAAATTTATTGGGATGAGGTTCCCTTCGATTGGGATGACCTGATGGGATATCCCTTACCCCACCTATGTCTTTTCTAGTAAGAGACATTATTCAAACCATCATAGAGACTATATACTTCATTAGCACTTTTTCCTCCTCGACTTGGAGAGCGTTGGGTTTTCCCAAGATTTTGTCAACTATCCGTAAAATATTGACTTTCTGCAGAAGACTGGGATGGGAGCCTTGGCCTCACCCTTTACATGTTGATTAGAACAACAAAATGAGTCTTAGTTAATCTCTTTTTTGACTCTTCTAAAAAACCGAAAAGATTGCCGAGTGATTTGTCCCTTTCACACTCGTTAAATTGGAATTTGAAAGGTCATGAGTCTTAGTTAAGCTCTTTTCCGACTCGTTATCAAAAATAGAAAAGATCACCGAGTGAACTTGTATTTTTCACACTCGTAAATTGGATTTGAAAAGACATCTATTTGGCACAAGTTTACCCCTTTTTCACACCAAATAGACTAAAATACATAAAAAAGGACATTTTTTGGCGTTAAGTTGTGATTTCATTTCATGCCCTTGCTTGCAGTATTGAGCCTTTAGCCGGTTCTCGCTTTGTGTTATAAACTGTTGCCTAAGTAGTTTTGACATCCTCAACCAAGTAGAGCCTTGTTTATATCCTTCGTAATTTGACACCCTATACCCTGGAGGGAACATCACCCTGCGTGTCCATCTTCTGCATGCATTTCCTTGCATTGAGCATAGGTATGTTCCACTCCTGGAACTAGTTTTTCTTACTTGCAATGCTCATTTCCTCCTCTATATCATAACATTCTTTTGTTATGAAAAAACAAAAAAAAAACGGGCGGGAAGGGAGTACTATATTATATTTGGTAGCAATCATGTCACCTTTGAACAGAGAACAAAGTTATTGAGTCCTTGCATCATCATAATTTTGGGTTTAGCATGGCCTTAGGAAGTCGATCTCATTATAGAGATTTATCTACTGACTGGTTACTCTTCCAGTCCCCATAGAGAACATTATGAATGCCTCCTTCATCTGATAGTTATATCATTGGGTCTATGTTGTCAGAGTCTACTATAGGTCTCTCGATCTTGTTTAAAGGAAGTCTATCAACCTGTGTCGGCCACTCCTCATAAATCATGACTTTGCATGTCGACCATACCCTCAGTTTGTCTCAGAATCACATGATACTATGGTCTTATCATGCACCCTGACCCTACTTTCATCATTGTTAGGTCACCTTGAACCCAACAATCGAAATTTCATCATTGGTCGTTGACTGAGTGGTTTCCCTTATGTTCGACATCAAGACATCTTTTCACACTTTGGGATTCGTGCAATGTCTTGGATGCCATTAGCCTTATTGGTGGTTTCCTTGTCTTTGTCAACAATTTTCATCATTGGCTGCTATTTAGAGGGTCTTTTTCATGTACCGGTTGCATTTGGCACACACAAAAGATGATGTAGGAGCATGGTAAGCAAGCCAACAAAGCAAGCCCAAAAGTGAAGGACAACTAGAAACGCACCAACTGACATTTTGAAGGCATTTTAAATTTCAAAAGACGAAGCATTAATGTTACATCCAGAAGGATGTATTGCATTTATGTTTTGGAGATTGTAAACAGATCTTGAACGTTGCTCTCATCTATCAGTTACAAAGGCATTTAATTGTAATGAATGTAAAGTAGGTAGCTTTTAATTTTCGACTAGATAGCTTAGATATGTAAGAGGGAAAACTCTAGAAAATCTCCCTCGTATGTATTGTAGGATTATTCTCATTGTAATTATAAGTTGTAGAGCAAGAGAGCAAGAGAATAGGAGAACAAATATTGTAGACTTGTATAAGCAGATAGTTGCTTCTATTGAACCCATGTACATGAGAACTGGAATTAATATAAGAATGCTTGATTCCATTTCATGGTGTGTCATGGTTACTATTTGCATCTATTGAATGGTATGTTTACAGTTGGTTTATGTTCTCTGTTATGCATTTGTTTCAATTCTTTGTATGTATGATTTCATGTTGAATGTATGAAGTCCATGAGAGGAGAAGTATGAGTTTCAATTGTTTCTCTTCCTGAGAAGTCCTGCAAAAAGTGCAGTGAAAGTCTGCAAGGAGTGCGTTGACGAGGTTCTGAGTCTTATCTCAGGAAATTTTAGGAGGGATACCGTTGTTCTTATACTAGAACAAGTGAAAGTATAGAATAGAGCCATGCAAGGTGTGCATAGGTCGGTGGAAGTCTCAGACTTACCCAACCAAAGAGAGAAATTGAAGAACTGATGTTGCAAGGAGTGCGTAGAGTTGGAAGTGTGAATAACTAGAGGTTATTGTGAATGCCGCAAGGAGTGCGTGTAAGAATCCTTTGAAGTCTTGAGGCCGTATCAGAGGTCAAGCTCAAGAAGGATATATAATTAAAAAGAATTTGAAGGAAGGACGATGTCTAAATTTGCCTCGTAGAAGTTAAGCTCAGGGGGAAGCGACACTAAGTATTTGGGCAAGAGTCTTTGAGAAACCTGAACGGAGGGTTGAAATTGTCAGAGGGAGAATCGCCGAAGTTCCGTGGACCATTAGATCTTGCAGATCATCGAAAAGGTGAAGGTTGAGTGTCTTTCAACACTCACCATCTCAGGAAGAGTAGCGGCCGTTGGATTTGGATCAATGAGAATCGTTGATCTTGTGTTGAATTTCATCGTTTCAGAATTAGGAGTGTGGAGAAAGTTGTGACTCGGAGTCGAGAGTTGCGAATTCCCGATTCGTGAATTCCCAATAGAATCGGGACCATCATATCACGGGAAGCTCAGAGCCATTGATTTGTGATGAGGAGTCATCGTGATTTCAGCTATTGGTGAAGGGTGTTGTTGCATTACAAATTCATTGATACGCAAAATCGCGAAGTGCCAAAATATTTGGGCCCTAGGTTTGAGTTAATGGACACATCAAGTGGAGTTAAGGGACGAGTCAAGGACCTGTTGACCCTTTTCAGGGTTTTTGGGATTGAAAGGGTTAGAGGAATTCACATCAGGGGTCACGAAACCTGAAACACCTTTTCAGGCGAAGATTGTGGTCACGTCAATTGATCACGTGGGTGAGAGTTTGTGCTTTGTACCAGTTCGCACAGACGTAACTCCGAAGAAGAACTATGGAGACACTTGTGTGTTGAAGATTATTGAGGGGAATCAAAGATTCGATCAGACTCAAGGGGAGATAGAGAACGATCCTTAGACCGGGAGGTCAAGTAGAACCTACTAAGGTAGGGGTGCTGCATCAAGTGTTATCAAAGATTACAATATTTGTTTATGTAGGCGAGCGGAGACAAAAGGCAAGTTGTGATTTGAATTTTGTGTGGAAAGATTGAAACAATGCCTCCCATAAGACGTCAGGAGCGATCAATGCCTGATATAGTTGTGTAGAGGGAAATGAGAGAACTCTGTGCTCGATTAGATTCTATGGAGACAAAAAAGAGATGAACAGTTGATGCTGGAGACGTCAGCGAAGTCGAAAGTGAAAATGAGGCTGGAGCTGATGAAGAAGTTGTAGCCGAAGATGCTGCAAAAGAACTTATATTTAGAGAAGTCGCAAGAATAGGTGCCAGAGAAAAGATGGACATTTCGACGTATGAAGGCAACTTAGACGTTGAGGAGCTACTAGATTGGTTTAGGGCTCTAGATAAGTATTTCGATTATGAAGATATCGAAGAGGATAAAACAATAAAGCACGCTGTCACTAGGCTTAAAGGGCATGCAAGACTGTGGTGGGATGAACTGCAAGCTGACAGGCGTTGAAAAGGCAAGAAAATAATCAAAAGGTGGGATAGAATGGTTGCAAAAATGAAATCCAAGTTTATACCTAGATATTACCAAATCAATCTGTTTCGAAGAATGTAGAATTTGAGACAGAAGGGGATGACAGTGAAAGAATACACGGAAGAATTTTATCGACTTAACATTAGAGTTGGTCATCATGAGAGTGATGATGAAAAGGTCGCTAGATACATGAATGGTCTAAGATATGACATTCAATATGAGATGAGCATGATGACAATCATGAATGTAGGGATGCTTATCAAATAGCTTTGAAGGTTGAAGAAGAATTGGCCCGAAAGAAAGGTCAAAGGGGCAGAGGTAGAAGTCAGAACAGAGGCAAAGAAATTGCCCAGGATAGAGTATAGAAGCCCAAGGATGAATAAAAGAAACCTCATACTCACCCTAAAGGAGGAGGGAGTTCACAACAAAGACATTATGCCGATAAGAACACTTTTCCGCGAACAAGAGGAAGAGGAAGAGGCAGAGGAGGTAAGATAAAGCGTTTTTTCTGTGGAAAGATCAACCACAAATCTTTTGAATGTCCTGATAGGAAAAAGGATGGAGCATAAGCTCACATTTTATAAGCGCAAAGGTGAAATGTTGAGGCAGAATATGCAGAAGGTGGAAGATCCTTAATGATGAGGAAAATTCTCTTGAAACCAGAGAAAGAGGTGGAGAATCCAGTCCAAAGAAACAGTTTGTTCAGAACTGCTTGCAAGACCAAGGATAGGGTATGAAAGGTGATAGTGGACAGTGGAAGTACAAATAATCTAGTATTTAAAGAAATGGTGGAGAAGCTAGAATTGTAAACTGTTGCACATCCGAGCCCATACAAGGTTTCATGGTTGCAAAAAAGGACACCAGGTAACTGTCACTAAATAATGTTTAGTTGAATTTAAGATAGGGGGATAAAGAGATTAAATTTTATGTGATGTTATTCCCATGGACGTCTATCATCTTTTTTTGGGGAGACCGTGGCAATATGACATAAATGTTGTTCATGACAGAAGAAATAACACATACACCTTGGAGAAGAATGGTAGAACGCATATGTTGATGCCAATTGAAGACAAGAAGGTGAAAGAAGAAGCAAGAAATACTATACTTCTCATGAGTGGGAAGGAGCTTCTTGATGAAGTCAAGAAAGAAGAAGAAATGCAGTTTGCTATGGTAAGAAAACCTAGAGTCATTTTGACCAGTACTTCAATAGATGATCTATCGGAGGAAATTCAGGAACTACTGGAGAATTTCGCTGATATAGTGGTGGATGATTTACCTTGTTCATTTCCACCCATCAGGAATATAAGCCATCACATTGACCTTATACCAAGGGTGAGTTTACCAAACAAAGAAGTGTACATATTGATGTCGTAGGAGAATGAAGAGGTCAAGAGACAAATCAAAGATTTAATGGATAAAGGGTCAGTTAGAGAAATTTTGAGCCCATGCACTGTGCCAACAATGTTAAGTCCGAAGAAATATGGTTTATGGAGAATGTGTACAGATTCAAGGGCTATCAACAAGATCACCATCAAGTATATATTTCCTTTACCCATGATGGATGACTTCATGGATTGCTTGAGTGGGGAAAAGTTTTTTTCAATAATTGATTTGAAAAGAGGATATCATCAGATTAGAATGAGAGAAGGTGATGAATGGAAGAAAACATTCAAAACGGATGAAGCACTGTATGAATGGCTTGTCATGCCGTTTGGCTTGATGAATGCGCCAAGTACTTTTATGAGATTGATGAACGAAGTCCTGAAAGATTTCATTGGAAAGTTTGTAATTGTGTATATTGATGATATACTGATCTTTAGTAAGACTGAAGAAGAGCATTTGAGACACCTAACTCTAGTGATGAAGAGGTTGCAACAAGAGAAATTGATGATAAATTTGAAGAAGTCATATTTCATGAAGAGATAACTCATTTATTTGGGGTTTGTGATCTCCTTGAATGAGTTGAAGATGGATCCTGAGAAAGTAAAAGCAATAAGAGATTGGCCATCGCCAAGGAATATCTTTGGAGTCAAAAGCTTCCATCGATTAGCTAGTTTTTATAGGAAATTCATCAAAAATTTTAGTGGGATTAGTGCACCAATGATGGGCACAGTCAAGAAAAGACATAAATATTTTCATTGGACAGAGGAAGCAAAGAAGAGTTTCAAGTTGTTGAAGGGGAAAATAACTGAACAACCAGTTCTAGTTTTGCCAGACTTCAGTAAAACATTTCAAGTTAGGTGTGACGCAAGTGGATTTGCAATTGGAGCATTCTTAAGTCAAGACAACAGGCCAATTGCATACTTTAGCAAGAAGCTAAATGTGAACAATATGAAGTACTTGATGTATGATAAGGAATTTTATGCAATCATACAAGCACTAAAGAAATGGAGACATTACTTGGTTCCGAAAGAGTTTGTCTTGTATAACAATAACCATGCTTTACAATTCATAATTCGATAGGATAAATTCAACCAAAAACATGCGAAATGGGTTGAATTTATGTAGAAATTTACTTTTGTTATAAAGCACATTTTTGTAGCTGCTAACAAGGTTGTTGATGCGTTGATCATGAAATGTTTGATTATGCAGGAGTTTCGTGTGAATACCTTAGGTTTTGATAGCCTTAAGGATATGTACAAAAATGATTCAGATTTTAAGGAGGCCCATGAAGCATGCAATAATCCTGTTCTAAGAGACAAAGGCGATTGGATTAAGTATATGGTTCAGGATGGACTGCTATTCAAAGGAAATCAGTTGTGTATTCTGAAGAGTTCCATGAGAGAGAATCTTCTGAAGGAAAAACATAGTGGGGGATTGGCTACACATTTCGGCCATGATAAAACCTTTACGCAACTAGACAACTTATATTATTGGCCAGGGATGAGGATAGATGTCAAGAAATTTGTGAATAGATGCAGGATTTTCCAACATGCAAAGGGGAAAAGACAGAATACAGGGTTGTATCAACCATTGCCAATACCAGAGAGGCCATGGGATGCGGTAAGCATGGATTTTGTGTTAGGACTGCCAAGGAAACATAGAGGTTGTGATTCCATATTCGTGGTAGTTGATAAATTTTCTAAAATGACACATTTCATTCCATGTCAGAAAATCAGTGATGCAATGCATATTGCAAATCTGTTTTTCAAAGAAGTTGTTAGACTTCATCACTTACCCAAGAGTATTGTTTCAGACAGAGATACCAAATTTGTTGGTCATTTCTGGAGGACACTATGGAAAAATATGGGAATAGATTTATCTTTTAGCTCATCATATCACCCTCAGATGGATGGACAGACCGAGGTAGTGAACCAAAGTCTGGGAGATTCATTGAGGAGTTTAGTAGCTGAACATCACAATCGTTGGGATCAAATTCTTCCGCAAGAGGAATTTGCACCCTCAAATTCCTAAGAACTCACCTAACATAAGCACAGGACAAAGCCCATTCCAGATAATGCATGGAATGGAGCCGAGAGGAGTATCTAAGTTGAGAAACTTAGAGCAGAGTGAGTTCAGAAGTGCTGGAGCAAAGGATTTTGCAGCAGAGATGCAGGAGCTCCATAGTAAAATGAAAGAGAGATTGCAGAATTCCAACTAGGAATACAAGCGCAGAGCAGATCAACACAGAAGATAACTTCATTTCAAAGTGGGAGATTTAGTCTTAGCGCATCTAAGGAAGGAAAGGTTCCCAAGGGGAACATATAATAAGATGAAAATGAAAAAGATAGGGCCATGTAATATTTTGAGAAAATTTAAGGCCAATGCTTATGAAATAGAATTGCCAAATGGGGTAGTAATATCGCCCATATTCAACGTAGCAGATCTGTATCCTTACAGAGCATATGAAACAGATGGATCAGAGGATAATAAGGAAGTAAAATGGGTTAAATAGATGCATGTAGCTGAAAATCCGTAGATGGAAAGGATAATTAATCAGAGAATTAGCAAGGAGACCCGAAGGAAGAAATATTTGGAGTATTTGGTAAAATGGAAGGGACATATGATTGAGGATGCAAGTTGGGAAAGTGAAGTGGAGATACAGAAACATGGATAGACGGTGCAGGAGCTCATGAAAAAGAGTTCATGATTTTTTCATCCAAGGTAGTATGATGCAGGAGCATCATAAGCCAACAAAGAAAGCACAAAAGTGAAGGACAACTAGAAACGCACCAGCGCACATTTTGAAGGAATTTTGAATTTCAAAAGACGGAGCATTACTGTTACAACCAGAAGGATGTATTTCATTTATGTTTTGGAGATTGTAAACAGATCTTGAGCGTTTCTCTCACCTGTCGGTTACGAAGGCATTTAATTTTAATGAATGTAAAGTAGGTAGCTTTTAATTTTCGACTAGATAGCTTAGAGCTGTAAGAGGGAAAACTCTAGAAAATATCCCTCGTATGTATTGTAGGATTATTATCATTGTAATTATAAGTTATAGAGAAAGAGAGAAAGAGAATAGGAGAACAAAGACTGTAGATTTGTATAATCAGATAATTGTTTCTATTGAACCCATGTATAGGAGCACTGGAATTAATATAAGAATGCTTGATTCCATTTCATGGTGTGTCATGGTTACTGTTTGCATCTATTGAATGGTATGTTTACAGTTGGTTTATGTTCTATGTTATGCATTTGTTTCAATGCTTTTTGTGTATGATTTCATGTTGAATGTATGAAGTTTGTGAGAGAAGAAGTATGATTTTCAATTATTTCTCTTCCTGAGAAGTCCTGCAAAGAGTGTAGTGAAAGTCCGCAAGGAGTGCATTGACGAGGTTCTGAGTCTTATCTTAGGAAAGTTCAGGAGGGATACCATTTTTCTTATACCAGTAGAATTGCAAGTATATCACAGAACCATGCAAGGTGTGTGTAGGCTGGTGGAAGTCTCAGACTTACCCAACCAAGGAGAGAAATTGAAGAACTGATGTTGCAAGGAGTGCATAGAGTTGGAAGCGTGAATAACCAGAGGTTATTATGAATTCCGCAAGGAGTGCGCGCAATAATCCTTTGAAGTATTGAGCCCGTAGCAAAGGTCAAGCTCAAGAAGGATAGACAATTCGAAAGAATTCGAAGGAAGGACAAGGTCTAAAGTCACCTCACAAAAGTTAAGCTCAGGGGGAAGAGGCGCCAGGTATTTGGGTAGGAGTCTTTGAGAACCTGAAAAGACGGTTGAAATTATCAGAGGGAGAATCGCCAAATTTCTGTGGATCGTTAGATATTACAGATCAATGGAAAGGTTAATACTAAGTGTCTTTCGATACTCATAATCTTAGTAGGAGTAGTGGCCGTTGGATTTGGATCAACGAGAACCGTTGATCTCGTATTGAATTTCATCGTTTCAAAATTCGGGGTGTGGAGAAAGTTGTGAATCAAGATCGTCATATCGCGAGAAGATCAAAGCCATTGATTTGTGACAAGGAGTCATTGTGATTTCAGCTATTGGTGAAGGGTGTTGTTGCATTGCAAATTCTCCGATACGCGAAATCCAGAAGTGCCGAAATATTTGGGTCCCAGGTTTGAGTTAAAGGACACATTGAGTGGATTTAAGGGACAAGCCAAGGACCCATTGACCCTTTTCGGGGTTTTGGGGATATAAAGGGTCAGAGGAATTCACATCAGGGGTCATGAAACCCAAAACACCTTTTCGGGTGAAGATTCTGGTCACGTCAACTGATCACATGGGTGAGAGTTTGCACTTTGTACCAGTTCGCACAACCATAACTCTGAAGAAGGACCTGTGGAGCACTTGTGTGTTGGATATTCCTGTGGGGAATCAAAGAGTCGATCATAATCAAGGGGAGATAAAGAACGATCCTTAGACCGGGAGGTCGAGCATAACCTGCTGAGGTAGGGGTGCTACGTCAAAAGACGCACAGGGTCATTGGTTCGTGAACTTGTTCTTCATCCAATCTCCACCAAATCATAAATCTCCCACTTTGTTCCTCATGCTGACTGATGAGAGATGCCTTAATGCTCTCCTTTCAGCAGGTCTCTTTCCATTGACTTCAACTCATTTATTTTGGATATGGGACCTAGAGTTTTATGAGTACCTTGAGTCTTGCAGTCATTAGTGGCAGGCTCTCTCACCATTGACAGATGGGAATACATCAATGTCTCCTGATCAATGGATTCTTGAAGTGTTCGACATCGACTCCTTTATTCACACTTGTAGGAATGTGCTCGGTGCCTTGATACCTACTTTCATTATTGGTAGGTTGTCTCGTGTTTGTTAATGATATACCAAAATGACTGGTAATCAAGCGATGCCTCATTGTGTTCGACATCAACTCCTTTATTCACATGATGTAGACTTGCACCCTTGGCGGATAGTGTATAAGACTTGAAGACATCACTATGTGGCTGCAACTTTCCTAAGCTAGTGCTTCCTTTTCATTGGACCTGTACCTATATGACTTTAGTGATCATGGGAGATCAGATTGTACTCCATGGTATACATATATCTTCATATTGGTTTTGAGACTAATTTTACTAGCCCTTGTTCGTGACTATGACAACTTTTGGCATGTAACCGCATTTGTATTTGCCTATTCATGGCCACAAACACTTATTTGGTATATTTTCCACATGGGTCTGCATTTTATTCTTGGCAGCCATGTATGCAAAGTCAGTATAGAATGTAATGAGCAATTGAGTTCGTCCAACTCATTCTCTACCACTTGACTCCTGGGTTATTTATAATGTATTTCAGACATCACATATACTCCTCTGATCTCACACATTAGGGGGCATCTGTTATAGTAAGATTTTCCTCACCATTGCTATCTTTCACAGAGGGACGTTTTCCATTTCCCTATGTAGACTTGTCATCCCTTTTTGATGAATCCAGAGCTAAAAATACCCATTTTTCCACATATACGCGCCCTATCTATTATACAACATGCGTATACGCAGGATGCTCCACTACAACCAGCGTACATCGGGATTTGTGCTAGAAAATACAAAAATGGAGTCAGGTTTCCATGTCACAATAGGAGATCTCTGATCCTTGGCCTTCCATATACTGGAAACGTTCCGACTCATCCCTTAAGTTGCATTTTGAAGGCTATAAGAGCACAATTCTGAGCTATGGAAAAGACGAGAAAACATTCAAATTTGAGAGCAAAGTTATTCTAGAGAAATTACTTCATATTGAGACTGCATCCCTTTGTCCCTCAAGTCTGAATACAGTGTTGAGCCCCCAAGCTCTTCCCCTATTGCAAAGAGAACCTGATTGTCTCTTTCCTATGAGCTTGCCTTTGGTGGAGGATTGAAGTGGTGAAGGCCCAGTTGGAAGGAACTTGGTTTCTTGGTTTCGAACCGTGCTGACATGGAAGTCTGTAATGTTGTCACTTCTGATGATCATTCATTAATAGAAATACTCCTTTCCCATCCTATTGGTATCGTGAAAATATATGATTATTATCCATGGGCATATTTGTAATGTTTATTAATGGATTATGCTATCTGATGTGCTAACCCCTTTTATATTTTCACTGTATACTTGCTTTGCTTGTTTGTTGAGAACTTGTTGTAGGTGTAAAGATTTGGGTCGAAGTGCTAAAAAATGGAACATCATCGAACGTTGGATCGAGGTAGGCCTCTTTCTTATCTTGCACATTAGTTTATATAGAATATGTTGGAATTGAGTTGATTTCTGCAGTCATAGGTGTCTGTTGTGGTTTACCCTGGCCATAGAGAGTTTTTCCCTCGTAACAACTGGCCATTCATTTTCTGAGATTCCTATCAATTTGTAAGGGCCTATAATAAATGCCAAAAGTTTGTTGGTAAAGAGCGTCTCTCTGTTATGCCTTTACAACCCGCCCTTCCATATTTTACCTTTTCCAAGTGGGGTTTAGATTTTATTGGTCCTATTAATCTGCCATCTACCGCATGTTAGATTTTTATACTGATAGCTACAGATTACTACACAAAGTGGGTTGAATTTGTCCCTCTTAAACATGCTTAGGATGAACATATGATTTCCTTTTTAGAAACCAATATCTTCTCTATATTTGGTGTCCCCTTGGAGGTTATTTCAGATAATGGAACCTCTTTTATTCCTGCAAAGCTAACTCAGTTTCTCACTAAGATCAGTGTCAAACACTTCACTTCATCCACCTATTACCCTCAGGGAAATGGGCAAGCTGAGTCAACTAACAAAAATTTGGTCAAAATTATGAAAAGAATCATAGAATACAAACCTCACTAGTGGCACACACTTTTCACTTATGCACTATGGGAAGATCGTACCACCACTAAGGCTAGTACATGATTTACCCTGTTTAAGTTATTGTATGGTCAAGAATATATTATGCCAATTGAACTAGAGCTTACTTCTTTACCTTTGGAATTACAAACTGAAGAATTGAATTCTACCGACATTTCTCAAAGAATGAATTCCCTACTTGGTTTGGAAGAACAAAGGGGTCACACCCTGGAAAATTTGAAAATAAGACAATAGACAACCAAGAAATATTTCAATAAAAGAGCTAAATCTGTTGATTTTGAAGTTGATGAAAAAGTGTTACTTTGGGATTCTTCCCATGCTGAAAGAGGAATACACACTAAGTTCCAAAAACTGTGGCTAGGTCCTTTTAAGATCACTTATGTCCTTGGCACCAATTCATATATGTCGAAGGACATGAATGAGTGATTTTTCTCTTATAGTACGAATGGTTCACATCAAAAACACTATGTTGAACCAACCTGACTGTTGATTGTATATGTTGTAAGTATTTTCTTTTTGTACATTTTTTCATTATTTTTTTTTCTTGATTATTGTTGTTGTTTTGTTTATCATTTTCTATTCTATTTTTTTTCTTTCATACCCTTTTTTGTCGAGATGAAGTAAAATGGATCAATTATGTCATTAGTCATTTTTTGTAAATATTGTTGGTCAGTGATGAAATATGATACACAACTAAGATATTATGGTACTATTTTCTTTAAATACTAATGAAGTATACCTTTGGTTTCATTTTTTTTGTGGGAGAGATGGTTTTTACCTTCCCTTTTTCTCCTTTTCCCTTCTCCATTCCATTTAGATTTTATAAGAGCATATCAGATGATTATATGAAACTTGCAACAATTGTTGAATTCTCAATGAATTTTATTTCAGACACATACTATGGTTTTTACGATGGTTATGCAAACATGAACAAACCCCCTCATAGATCCCACTTTCCATAAGTCATTCCACGAAGTCCCAGTCCATACATAATTTAAATTTCATTTATATTCCCCCTTTTGTATAACTTTGTTCTTGGTTATTACTATCATATCTTATTATGCACCCTATCGATTTCATTCAAAACCGTAGTTCTAAGTTCTAAATTTTCTATAAGCAGATTTCCCTGTGGAGTCACCAATTGTTGACGCATAAAAGCGCAACACCAATCCTATCTACAAAGAATTACAATACATTATACTTATACTATATGATATTAACAATTAATACCTAGGACCCGTTAGGAAAAAAAGAACATAAGTTGATTCCCTCCTAGACAATATGAACTTCACAATTTTTTTTAGGTATGATTGATATTTGATGTTCTCACATACACAAAGAAGATCCACAATGGTAATTGGAAATATTTAATGTTGGAAAAGGTGTTATGGTGTTGGCATTGATGTCAAAGAGGGAAAAAATGATCAATGTTGATTATGTCATTGATGTCAATAGTCGATGTCATTAGGATGTAATGATGAGTTGTTATGAACAACATGTAGAGGAATCTACCTAAAGCTCATAAGAGGCAACATATTAGATTTCAAAAGATCAGTGCAATGCATAAACACCATTGGGATCAAATTCCCAATAGATCAATGATATTTATCAGTCAGAATCCAAGTACAAAACCAAAAATCTCAGAAGGAAAAACACATTGCAGAAACACAATAAGGATTGAAATCCCCATAGTAAAAATACAAAATAATCGAGGGAGAATCTTGTCCACTGATGTAGATTTTGGGACAAACCATGACCATTATATGAAGTCAAATTGATCGAGGTTTAATTGGGGAATATCAATTCGGGATAATTGATAATTGGGAACAAATAAACCAAAGTCCCGAAGGTCGAAATGAATCTAGACCATTGATCTAGAACTGATCACATCCGTTTGATTAAGGATTCATGAGATCCCTAAATAGCCTAAATACCGACAACCTTTGGATCATGTTAATATTCTCGCATCAAATATGGATCATTATATGAAGTCAGGTGCTCGAGGTTTATTCGAAGAATCTCACTTCAGAGAATTGATAATTGGGAACGAATAACCCAAAGTCCCAAAGGACGAAATGAATCTATACCATTGATCTAGAACTGATCACAACTGTTGGATCAAGGATTCACGATATCCCTAAATATCCAAAATATAGACAACTATTGGATCGTGTTAAGCCTTTCGTGTCAAATATGGATCTTTATATGAAGTCAACCTGCTCGAGGTTTATTCGGGGAATCTCATTTCGAGAGAATTGAGAATTGGGAATGAATAACCCAAAGTCCCGAAGGTTGAAAATAAATCTGGATTGTTGATCTAAGAGTTGATCACAGTTGTTGGATCAAGGATTCATATCAACCTATGACTAGGAGGAGGACATGTGCCACATCAGCAAGACCACATCAACAAAGAAACGTGGTGCAATCAAATGGTGACAAATGTCAAGGTCCAGTTGGAATTTTAGGTACACAAAAGTCTCAAATCTAAGTGACACATGGAAGCCACTCGGCCAGTGCCAAGTTAGAAGTGACTTCAACAAGTTACGTCACTCTGGGAGTTTGTACTTCGGGGGAAACCAACAATTACCTGAACTGTCGAAGGCCAAATTCAATACTATCCATTGATCTAAGATCCCCGAGATACTCACATAACCATTAGATAAAAACGTAGTGGAAAAATGATGTAAGCTCTCTTAGGTTGACCACTTTAGCACTGACGAACTCCGGTGGAAATTGGAACAACAATTTCCTGAACCTCCGAACCCTCGAAGTCCTGAAGTTCTGAAGTAAGAACTAATCATCTGTCGAGAAGGAAGATTCACGGTCAAGTTCGTTGACATAACAAACACTTGGAATGGTTAAGCCCACGGTCCTAGCTCTTGGAAATGTGGAGGTTATCAAGCAGAAAGTGCTAATAAGCACTTTGGTGAAATGTACTCTTAATGTTGAAAGATTGCGAAGTCCCGAAGTAAACAATGGTCGTCCATATCAACCTTTTATTAATTCATAGCCGTTGGATTAAGCAATGGAAGGATAATGTAAGGATCAAATCCAGACCGTTGATTTCGTTCCAGAAATCACACCAATCATCGGATCAACCCTTGTGAGAGGTAACCACTTCAGAGAGTTGAATGTTCAAAAGATTGGATGAGAGAGAAAACACCTGAAAGTCAAAGTACCAGAGGAATAGGTTCCAATCCCCGGTCATGCGTTAGGAACACATAAGCCATGAGGTGTTGGGTACATCACTTAATTAATAAGACCGTGGTTTTGCATATATGGTCACATGTAAATGGTTTGAAGGAAGTGCCTTTGCAGGATTCGATTTCTGCAATATTTGCAGAGACATGGAATTGAGTTAAAGAAATCAATCCATACCTATGATCTATTTATGAAAAACACTCTCATTGAATTAAAATCCTTCACAATAATGTTTGAATAATAATATAGATTATTGTTAATTTAAAATGAATAGGTGTGATGGTCCAAAAAAAGGGACATAATGCTTCATAGCTCACACCTGTTGGAAGAGTATATAAACGAGAAAGAATGATGAGAAGAAAGCGTCTCTGTAGTCCAGATTAGAAGATCAAAACAAAAACAGAGTCCAAGAAGAAGAACATATGATTATTATTAAGTGAGGGTGGAAGGGAGGAGCACGAAAGGATTCATATCCTTTTCTAAGTAAAGATAAGGGAGTTGGTGCTTCCTAGGGTTGGTTCCCTAAAAACAAGGGAGTTGGTGCTTCCAAGGGTTGGTTCCCTAAAAAAAAGGGAGTTGGTGCTTCCTAGGGTTGGTTCCCTAAAGAAAAGGGAGTTGGTTCTTCCTAGGGTTGGTGCCCTGAAGAAGGGGATTTGTGTCTCCTAGAGTTGGTATTCTAAAAAGGATTGGTGTCCTTCACTATTCTTCATAAAATCCTTGTAATTCCTATTAATTATATTTATATAATTGATTTTACAAACAAGTCTGTTGTTGATCTATTGTGGTAATTCACAAAACATAAAAGTAACTTCTAGTTGTTGAAAAAGGGGTAATATTGATTCACCCCCCCTCTTAGTATTCCAACAATTTCCATCCTCATATTTCATTTTAAACAATGTGATATTCGTCAAAAGAAAAGGACTTCTAAGAGAACCTATGCTGCATATGAATGCAAATATGGTTATGAATTCAATATGTTTTAAATGAAAAAAGGGGTTGGTCAAGTTTAATTCATCATATATCATCAATGATATCATATAAAGGTTCCAAATCTATGCTAGGGCCATACCGCAAAAGTATGAATAAACTCAAGATTACAATGCAAGTCTGATATAACATACTTCGTATTACTTCATGTTTTATTTAATTTCACTTCTTCAAAAAAAAACAAAATACCTATCCGATAGTGTGTATGGGATATATATCAAGGGTTTGGTCGACGGGTGAATTATGAAATAATATCGGAGTTGAGTTGGCGCTGAGTGCTCTCCACCGTGTAAGTTTAGTTGGATGCAATTAATGGTTAGTTGATGGATGAAACGACGGGAAGTAAATGACTCTTTTCATTTCTCATTTCTGGTATACCACGTTTTCTATTGTCATTTGTTTGGGAGTTCGTCGCTGCTATTAACTGTGGTTTTTGATTTTGTAGTGGTTTGTTGAGATTTGGGGCTGCTTCTTTCGTGGCTTTTCGGGAAAATTTCAACATGTATGTAACTCTTTGGCTCTTCTACCATCAATGGTTTACTCTTGCTATGATAAAATTGGGATATTGGCTAATTTGTTTGCATGTTGTATGAGCTCTATGAATTTGCCTCTTTGTTCTTGAACGAAGAATTTTTAGGGTTTTTAATGGAATAAAATGACAAGTTGAAATGCAATGATGAACATGACTTGGGCTTTGTACAATTTAAAAAAAAAGGTTAAGTTGGGTTCTTGTTAGCTATGAAAACTGTTGAGCTACTTGTTTGGTATTAATATGACTCTGGTTTCGTATCATCTTCTATGAGTTTATTGGGTGCTCGTTACGAGTTTTGATTTAAATGAAGTATTCAAATAATTACTGTCAACAATCTTTTTTTAGCTCCTGCTGTGTTTTGGCTTATGGGAATATTTACTTCACTGGTTATGAAAAGTATTGTGGTATGGATTCAAACCCCAACATCATGAATGCATGAGGATTATTTGGGTATTTATTATCATGGTTGTAGCTCACATTGTTCTCTATTTCCATCGTAGCCATGTTAAGAGAGACCATTATGTCAACATCCCATTTCAACTTGTCATCTTGTCAACCTTGAATTTTTTTTATTTTTCCTCATTTGGATGTGTTTGGTCTCAAACTACTTGCAAAATGGGTTTCGATTCAAAATAAGGGTTTCACTTGATCCTTGTTTCGATTTGTTTATTCTGTAATGGATGGTTAAACTCAAAGTTATTGCAAAATATTGTATGGGTCCCTCGACTCAAGCATCAAACCATGTCTTTCTTGTTATTTACCTCTGCAAATCCGTTTTAAGAGTTCTCGTAGCATGCTATTGGGATTGCTTGGTCAACATGATCTTTTGGGAATTTCAGTATTGGTTAGAGTTCGACCTAATACAAACTGAGAGGTGACAAATGATACATATTATTGGCTAATTTTTTCTTTCATTCTGTCACCTTGATATTGGACTCAATCTATCATAAAGATGAGTTTATTGGATAAATGTTTTATAGAACAAAGTTTAAAAGAGTATTTCTCCAAGGATAAAAACATTGTGATTAAAAATATTTTGAGAATTTTGTTTTGACTGATTGTTTTCCAGAAATTATACACAAAAGAAAAGAAAAAAAAAAGAAAGGGAATGAAAACTTGTGATTTATTATTATAATGGATATGGTCTGATTACATTTCCCATTCATTATATTCATTTTTCATTAATTACAAACCCTTCATTATTCCCGAATCAACTTATGTTCCCATGTCCTGATTCTCACAAGAGATTTGATGGTTTGAAGGATTTTAGGAGGAAAATTTTAAAATGAGAATTATAGGAAGAATTGATGAAATTTGCAGTTATATGAGGTTGATGATATGAGTATATAAGGTGTATTTGGGGTTAAATATTTGTTTCATATTTATAATAATATTCATACTTTCCATGTCATGAATCCATTTTTCATTTATTACAAATTCTGTCATATCCTATATGTCATTATATCTCCATGTTCTAAATGATATTATGGATCTAGCTGCAAAATGCTTATGGTTGTTATATACATAGATGCATTGTTTGCATGCACTCTATTGCGTGAAATGAAGAGATCCAATATTTCAATTTTATCTTTATGTAGAGTATTTGATGATTGATTAGTTATTTTGATTCACAGTGTGATTTCAATTTTCTTTAGATATGAGTTTTTTTAGCAGAGGTAACCATGGCAGAGGGGGAAATATGGGCATAAATATTTTTTGGCAAAGAGGCCATAGAGAACCAGGTTTTCTATACATTTTGATGTTGAATCGCAAGAATCAAATCAATTGTTCCAAGCTGCGTTCTTCAACCTAGTCGATCAATGATCCAGATTATTTTCGACATGAAATGAGAGAGGAGATATAATAAAGAAATGTACAGAGATATATCATATATCCAAGAATATAATAGAAATGTATCATAGATGCAACCATAAACACAAAGATACATCGATACACAATTTTCTGTTAATGAGCGAAAATGTACAAAGACTGTAAAAATATAGAGTGAAAGACTTGCTAGAATGGTGGCAGCTTATCTCTGAGAAGTGATGTGTCTGCTACTCGTATTTGCAAGAAGATGATTGTTACAATGAGGCTCCAAAGGAATTTTTATCATAAATAAAATTTAAAACCCTAACCCCGGAAGATGAAAAGCCAATAGTTTTGTGGACCCCGTTTTGGGTAGTTTGGTGTATCAACTTCCCAAGGGCGTAACTTTGGCATACGATCTCCATTTGGGGTGCACGATAGCTCGTTGGAAAGGTATCATCGAGGAGATTAATTTTCAGGGCTCAATCAAAGCCTTAGGCTATCATTGAGGAGCTCAATCCCGAAAAACCTTCATTTAGGCCCTGAAAATGGCCTCAGAAGTTTAGGAACCGAAAAAATGCTAAAAACAGTAAGTTGCTAGAAAATTATTTTGAACCAGTTGGAAAAGGTGGATGGCCATCGATATCCACCTAGATAAATCGTCCCTCCTTAGGAAGCAATAGTCTCCATTTTTTTGAGTTCCTTGGGGAAAGGGGAAAGCGACTGTTGAATCTAAAGCTGGGTGAGTTGCTTGCCTTGCTGGAGATGTCACGTTGCTTAGTTTTTGGAAGGTTTTCACGAACCTGTTGTTGGCGAGGTTGAATCTGTTTAGCCAGTAGGGCTACCAGAGATGACTGTATGCAGAAGGAATTTTTGTGCTTTGATGCAATCTTGTCAACCTGCTTCTGTTGGATAGAAGGTGCTTGGTCTGATACCTTGCAACATTGTTTAGGTGGGAAAATAGTTGGAACTACCTCTATCATTCTGTAGATATGACCCCCCAAAGTAACAATGAAACTACAGGGTCGAGACTCATAAACAACATAGTGCTTCCACATATATGGTTGGCCCAAGAGCACATCACAAACATCCAGTGGGGAAACATCACATATTACCTCATCCTTAAAGGGATGGACATCATATGACAATCAACACTGTTGGCTAACATGAATATATCATCCTTGGTGAAGCCACCTGATGTTGTTTGGCTGCAGGTGTGGTGTTGTCGACAATCCCAACTGTTTGATGACCTATGCTGAGATGAGGTTCTTCTAGCTTCCACTATCAACAATAAAATGCAGCAAGGTCCCCTTCACCCACATCTGTGAATGAAAAAGGTGCTTCCCCTCTTCAAGATCTGTTGGTTCTTCTGGTTGAATTGTTGCAGTTGTGACAATAACATTGGGGTGTGTGTAGATGATTTGTACTTTACCAGTGTTTTCATAATCAGATTCTGAATCAGGGTTCAACTCCTTGTCTTTGATCTCGACCACCAATGACTATTTTGAGTGACATTCATCGGTGTTGTTCCAGGGGATTTTGTGGAAATCACACCATTTTCTAGTGTCCGTATTCATGTGACCCTTCTTTTCCTATGGCTTTGAATGGTTTTCAGGAATTTGTTTGTGAGGGTCGTCTTTATCATACTTTGTTTGTTGCGGATTGGCAGACCCGAACTCCCATTTTTTTGTGCTTAAATTTCTACTCAATTTTAAAAACATATCGATAAGCAACACCGAGTGATGAGATGTCCATAAAATCCATTTCAGTTTGGATGTATCTATGTAGATCCCCACGATATTTTAGAACCAAATTTCGTTCGGAGTCTTTGATACCCATCTTGGTGCGCAAGGTATGGAAGGTATTGGTGAAATCTGGAACTGCTTGTTCCCTCTCTTTTCGCAGTGTGGTCCATCTGATGTACTCATCCACATAGTTTCCAACAAGGTAATACCGTTCCTTTACTGTATCCACACAAAAATCCCAAGTGGGATCGACCCCATATATTCCAGACTCCTCTGTGGAAATTTTCTCCCAGTAAGTTTCCCACCAATGTTTGACATGGGGGAGATCCTTAAGGAGTGGGAAGGTGATCTTTTCCCCGTCGGAGTAATTATGAACAAAGAAATAACCTTGTAGCAAATTTAACCATTTTTCTAGGGCATTCGCATCTATCTATCCTTCAAATATGGGAATATCAAAATTAACTTGAAGAAGACTTGGGTTTTGTTATCAACAAGCGTTGAAGGATGTGGGAAAAATTATCCCTCATTTTGTCCCTTTGTCGTGTGAGAGATTGCTCAAGCAACAAATTAATAGAATTGTCTGCTTTGTCAATTTTCTTTTCTTTCTCCATGGAGGTTTTCTTGGGTGTGTGAGAGTAATTGTCCTCAAGAGAGACAATATCGAGACCCAACTTTCTATACTCGGACCTCATTGGGGACATGCATTGAAAAATGATCAAGAGCAACTTGCTCTGATACCATTGATCTAGATTATTTTCGAAACGAAATGAGAGCGGAGATATAATAAAAAAATGTATAGAGATATCTCAGATATCCAAAAATATAACAGAAATGTATCAGAGAAGCAACCATAAACACATAGATACAATGATACACAATTTTATGTTAATGAGCGAAAATGTACAAAGACTGTAAAAATACAAAGTGAAAGACTCACTAGAATGGTGGCATCTTATCTCTGAGAAGAGATGTGTCCACTACTTGCATTCACAAGAAGATGATTATTAGAATGAGGCTCCAAAAGCATTTTTATCATAAATAAAATTCAAAACCCTAACCCTGGAAGATGAAAATCTAACAATTTTGTGGACCCTATTTTGGGTAGTTTGGTGTATCAACTTCCCAGAGGCGTAACTTTGGCCTACAATCTCTGTTTGGGGTGCACGATACCTCGTTGGAAAGGTATGATCTAGTAAATTCACTTTGAGGGATAAATCATATCCCATGGATATCAATGAGGATTGTGATCCCTAAAAACCTTCATTTAGGCCCTCAAAATGGCCCCAAAAGTTTAGGAACCGAAAAACTGCTAAAAATAGTAAGTTTCCAGAAAACTATTTTGAGCCAGTTGGAATAGGTGGGTGGCCATCAATATACACTTGGATTAGTCAAGGAGTGTTCCAACCTCATCCCAGACCTAATATTCTCCCTTTCCAACCTCATCATATTTTTTCAAATGTTCATGTACCTTCTCATGTTTCTCTCCAACCAGAAGTCCCCATCAATGATGGGTGGAAAGAAATTGTTCATAAACCTACAATTCACCACAATGATTGGCCCACTATTTCATTGCCACTTCCAACACCACATCCACTGAACCAACTTGCCCAACAAGTTGACCATGTCATTTCCCCTGTTCAGTCTTTGCATGCCAATAAGATATTAAATACCGGTATCCCTAAGCTTCCGAGAGATAAAGGCAAAAATGTGGTTTCTCACTCTAACTCCTCTAAAGAGTCTTTAGAGTCAGCCACTACACATTCGTAACAAAATGATGCACATTCTCCAGTTCTTAGTGAAATTCAACCCCAAGGGTCAAATCAGCCTTTGGTTGAAAGAGATAAATCAACAGAAAAGGAAGACAAAACAACAAGTAGTGAAAAGAGGCAAACTGTCTCACACAACAAATATGGTTTTTGAATTTCATGTCTCATGGATGAAGAGTTTAAATTATGTTTTGATATTTATTTTTGAACATGATATCACATTTTTGGAAAACCATCATATATCTATTTATTTGATGGCAAAACATTTTAATTATTAGCAAACATGTGAATGATTTTGAGAGACACAAGGAAACTTTAAATGCATGATATATGAGTTTTTTTTTAATTGGTGACATATTTTATTATTTGGATCAATTGTGGAGCGACAAGGAGGGAATCAAAGCTTTAAAACATTTTAAACGAATTAGGGGTTCCACCTATTAGTTATTATTCAATATACCCTTATTTATTATTTTACTATTTTTATTTGTCCCTAATTGGTGTTAAGTCAATTAAGATTTATAACTAAAAAGGTAGTTGAACTACCACAAATTCTCTTGAAAGAGATAAAAGATCATCACAAGGAGGGGCAAATAGAGGGGCAAGGAAATAATTTTCTGATATAAGGTCTACTCTTATATACTTGTGATATTATCATTTTTCATTCATTATGAGTTTTCTAGGAATCTTAACCCTATTGTTGACAACAGGGTCATATTGAAGGTAACAAGAGTCAAAGATTGATTCATATACTTCAACAACTTGTTATTAACAAGTTGGTCATTTATCTTTGGCAGTCTATGTATTTTGATCTATTTATGGATTAATTTTCATTACTAATAGGGAGTATTTTGTTGGGTCAGTAAATGATGCTTTTGTGGCAAAGTTGATCCAGATCTGTAGTCTTAGTCTTCTCTTATTGTCAAATTATTTTTGTATGGTGCCCATCAAAGACCTCTAAATTTGACTTTGGTCTATACCCTTGCAGGTGTTTGAAAATAGAATTATTATTGTATCTCATACAAAAATCAATAAATAAATCATTTTGTTGGTTTTTTCTCACTTGTGTTTTTTTATGATACTTTTTTCAGATTTGGTATTTCATTTGTTTGTTTTTCTAAAACATCGTATATATACATTTTATATTTTCTTTCTTTTGCATAGTTAATTATCATAAAAAGGCAACATTGGTCCCTTGTACTTATTGCTCATGGATCAAATGATAATTTTGACTTAGGCTATAAACCCCGGGTGACAATCTCAATTAGGTTACCTTAGCCTAGTAAGATTAAAAAATGTTGGAGTGAGCTTCGTCATACCTTTTCCTCAACACATCCGTTTTTAAATTGGGGGAATATAAAGTGTGACTAATTAAAAAAATGAATATATAAATTATATTCACAAACTCAAACTAATTATGAATACTTGTCTATGTCATAAACTTTGTATTTATATTTTAATTTAATTAATATATGGATATGTGAAAATAATGAATACATGGATTCACATATTCATATATTTGTTTTAACTAATATAAACACGTAGTTCCCACATAACTAATATATATGGATTTATGTATATTAATTAAAATAATATATAGATACTCATATATTAATTTAACTAACATATATATAGTACGTAATTGAAATAACCATGTACTCTATATTAGTTAATCTAATATGGACCCAACCCACATACCCCATACACTATAAGTACCCATATATTAGTGAAATAAAACAATTCATAATTCATTATATATATATGTGTGTGTGTGTGTGAACCCAACGTTCAATGTATCCCATGTAATATGAATACCCCATATACCCATATATTAGATAAGCTAATAAGATAATATACAGGGTATTCATATTACATGGGTTGAGTTTTCACATTAGTGTGTGTGTATAATGCATTATGAATTGTTTTTTTTGTTTTGTTTTTTTTTAATTAAAAAAATAAAGTGTGCATAATATGCATAACCTACGTATTATGTTTTCGAATTTTGAATTAGTACTTTATTTCTATATATTTAAAAGTTCTTTACTTTATGAGTACATCTATATTATATTCAAAAGTAATGTATAACTAATTTTCTCATTATGAGTACTTTACTTGCAACACTGCCAAGATTAACTGTGGTTTTTCATCCAACATTTGTAATGTGACATATAAGAATTTTTATTTCAAGCAAAACCAACTCCTCCCATGAGGATGTTGTCATCCTATAAAATGTGTTTGGCTCTTGTAAAGTTGATTTTGATAGTACATTTTGTGTTTTGAGGCCCATTATGCACCACTGACAATTGTAGATTCTCTTCTTGAAGCTTTGCTATTTTTTCAAATAATTCTCTTTTGATCTAACCATGCTTCTGATCTTCCTCTGGAATATCTTTTATAAATTTCGTCACAGTTTCCTGAGATCACTTATAATAATCCTCTTGATTCCTGAGGAATGCAAGTTCTTTTTTCACGTTTTCAACCTAATTTTGATCAACTCTAGCCTTATCGTCAGTAACATGGGAAATTGATACTCCAACAAACAGAAATTCACTTAGTTTTGCTCTCTTTTTGTCTAAAAAAGGTTCTTTTGTAATGCATATAATAACATTATCTACATTTACCCTTTGTATTTTTTGTGTCCTCTTGAAAATGGGATACTTTGATGGTTATACGTGATAGAATCAAGGTCAACAACCAAATCAATCCAACTTTTAAATATCAATAGGTCGAGGGAATAACCCAGAACAAAAAACAAATGAGGGTTTTTGTGGCTCAATAACCCACAATGGGAAAATATATTGGCAATGGGCCTTCAGTTATGAACAAACCATTACTTATTCGTCAAAATAAGATCACATATTTACCACTATCTCAATCCCATTTTTATTCTCTACGAACCTGAGATCACAACCAACTGCTTTGATACCATGTTGGGACAGGAATTAATCGCAGAGGAGAATGGATCTAAGAGTAGTGGTGGTGTCTAAAGACACTCTTGCACTGAAGCAAGAGCATACTTCATGAGAGTGAAAATACATCTTCTGATGATGATAGGTCGATCACAAGGATCGTATATAAATAGGTTTTGTTCATGGACCAATTCAACAATCTTGAGTGGAGTTAGTTGCACCTGTCCATAAAATACAGATCTGGGATCATAAGTGGACATGGTGTTAGAAAAAAAGGATTGTGGAGAAATAAAATAAAACAAATGTGGAAATAAAACACAGAAGATACACAATACAATATAGACATAGATATATGTGTTTCACCTAGTGTGGGCTACGCCCACAAGAGAAATTACCAGGTCCTTCTTTTATTATTATCCAACAAATGAAGGGATACAACCTACAACACACCCATTGTAACTTCCTCTTCTTTCTCTCACAGTTTCCTCACTCATAATACAATATTCGTAATGATACATAGCCACAATACATTTCCCTCATAAAATAAGGTTTCCTTCTATGGAAAAAAACCCTAACATAACTTCTACCATCAAATCTGTGACCTTATAATGAACAATCCAGATTTACTATGAAATTACAATATACATTTACAAGGAAAATTTTCCTTCGGGGGCCCGCTTTCCCCCGGACCCCCCAGTCGCGGGGATGGCTCCCTCGAACCCTACAGGAGGGGAAATCCCCCCCTGCACTCCCCCACGTGGATGAATATACATTATTCCGGGGTGTAAGGTCTTCATGGGGTATAAACATGGCTGAAAACAAAGACCTCTGAATCAGGAAGATAATCAGGCCAAAGGTGTGTGTTGAGGAAAAGATATGAAATAATCTTACTCAAGCAATTTCAAATTCTGCTTGGCTAAAGAAAAATATACGGGAATATCACCCTATGTTTATAGCCATCAAAATTAATATCCTAATTCATGAGTATTGATTACAATTTCTTAGGCTGGTCTTTTTATAAATAAAAGCTTGCTGAAAAATTCATTATTTATGTGATTTTCTGAATATAACAGTTGCTGAAATAAATATAGAGACAGAAGTAAAGACACCAATTAGATAATCGAGATAGATGAGACATAAAAAAAACCTTTATTTCACTCCAATTCATCAAAGAGTCATTCCTTTTACAAAAATTCGTGAAGAATTTTTGGACCAAAGTCAAACTTGGACGTCCCTGATGAAACATACAAAATGACCTATGGCAAAAAATAAAAAACTGAACTCTAAAAGCTGGATCAACTTGCCACATATTGCTTCCCACTCAAATTTTCACAATAGCCTTTGTCAGTCATGAAAACTAATTCACAAATTGACAAGTCTACACAGACTATCAAAGATAGATCAACACCTCTGAAAAACAAGTGTTTGAATGATGTAATTCAACCCTGAATCTTTTTGTCTACAATAAGACCCTGCTATCATAAAAAAGAATCAGGCTTGTGATAAATTAAGGAATGAATGAAAAATGAACTATCTCAACAGAAACTCAAAGATCAAACCTTAGTATGCTTCTCCTTCTATCCTCCTCTTGTTCCTCCCTTTCCTTTTTCCTTTAATCAAATTAGAATTGGTTGAAGTAGTTGAACTACTTCATTAGTTAAGTTAACTAAAATCTCAACCAAATTTCAGTTAGGGGGAAAAGTAATAAATCATAATAAGGGTTTAAAATAAATAATAACTAGTAGGTGCGACCCCTTGTGACTCCCCTTTAGCTCTTAACAATCATAACACAACTAGTTAATTAAACAAAAAACATCCCTCCTTGTGACTCCCCTCATCACATTCATGTTTAGCAATTTACCTCATTGATATTTGAAATTATTTTCAAAAAATCTATTACTCATGTATCCAAAAAAACATGATGTCCAAAAACTATGAAGTCAACTATCATCAATAATAAATAGAATAAAACTTAAAATCCATATTTTCCACTATGATAAGCAATCCTTCCCTTGTTGTTGTTGTTGCCTTTTGATCTCTCTGAATCTTCCTTTGGCTATGCTAAGACTTTAGGCCTTATCTTGTTGATCACATGAGAACAATCGTCCCTCAAATGTGTCTAGGAGGACACAGATTTATCAGAGCCACTGGAGGGTGAGGAAGGGGCAGCAATGGTTTTTCCTTTGTCAGTGGCATGGTGGGCCTCAGTTTTCAACCTTTTGCTAGCATGGGAGGACTGAGCTGGTGAGTGGACAGGTGCAACTTGGACAATCTAATTGTTAGGCGGGGGAGTAGGTAAAGACAAATTGGGTCAGCCATGATGTTGGGAGACTTCCGGGTGGACAATTTCTTGCCATCCGTCATTTTTGGGAACCTCGGGTTGCAATGACACATGAGGGGGCACAGGAATACCAGGGGCTTGTGGAGCTTGGAAGGGAGGCCTTTCAGGCCTAGGTTGGACCACTCCTTTCTCAATCCAATTGAAAAACCCAACATGAAATAGATGGCCTAACTCTTTCGAGTCAACATCAAAGTGGATGGAGAATCTTGGCCTTCTTGGGCCCCTATTCCAATTGCCTCTCCCTCGATTGCCTCTTCCATGGCTACCCTGGCTGAAAAATGCATTCCTGTATGCATGATTGATTAGCAAATAATTTCTTTAACAACCATACATGACAACTCTTTTAAAAATATGAAATAAATTTTGGCTCAGAAACATATCAGACTCACGCAATCCAAGCCATACAAATTGTTTAATCATTGTAAGTGAGAAGGGGGTGAACAAAGGTTTTGGGAGAAGAGAGGGGTTTGTATTGAGCGAAAAAGTGTTAAAATGAGGGGAAAAAAGAGAGTCATGGTTACTGCTCACAGACAACAAACAATCAATTGTAATGTAAACCAAAGAACATGTCATTGTAATCCATCCAAGAAACTGTGATTTCAAATTGTTATACATGATTCCTCTTAACTGTAATTAAATTTTAGGAACATGGAGTGAAAAATGAGTATGGGAAGGTGAGGGGATTGTAATTAGCGAAAAGTGAAATAATGGTAGGGAAGAGAGCGGATAATTTTCATAAAATTGATTAAGTAATCCATAAAACATTCTATATTAAATGCAAAAGATCCAACACCAACCAAATAATCACTGTGATCAATTTAACAACTACTGTGCATAATTTAATCATTTATGTGTATTAACTTCCTCACCGTCTACCACTAAATCTTTAACATAGTGTCATCAACTCAAAACAATATGTCTTCCAAACAACTTGTATAAGAGTTATGTTTCTTCTCATTTGTCCCATTTAATGTTTTACAACAATTTCCAAATGAACACACAATCACTTGTTCCCACTCTGCTCAACATCAAAACATCAACCAACGCCCATGAATTATTTCCTCCATCTAACACAGACACAAAAATAGTGCCCGATTCCATTCCTCTAATAAATTTAATAATCAAATTGCAATGAAATTATGTTGTTATAAAACCCCTTCCCATCTCTGGTGGTGTAATCAAATGATATCTATAAACATATGCAGTGGACAACCAAGTCACGACTATCATGATTTTAAATTGTAATACTCTCGATTGGAAATCAAAACACATAGTAACAACAACCCCATATTTCAACTATAGGATGCTATAGGAAACACACAACCCAATGCATAAGCAAAGAGGCACATTCCCTATCAATCATAAAAAAAATGTTGAGTCAACAATCCAACTTTTTACACACAAGAGGCAGCGACTGCGTGCCCACTTTAGTACTCAAATCAACCAATCAACCATGCTGAACAATCGACTCAATTGTTATAATAAAATAATATAGTGATTATAAACCAATCACAAAAACCACTGTCAATGCTATTAATCATGGACAACCAAAAATCACCCACTGTCGACGATACTCCACCAAATCATAACAATCGACCATGTGCCCGACCAAAAATAACTAGTTCATTTATCAAAATCAGGTTTATAATAAACAAGGGTGGGTTCTGAGTAACCAACACAGGATGGTTGGAAACAACCACCAACAACAGGTGAGAAAAATTCGGGATGACAAGGTGGACACACAAGAAATATCACCTATATATTTGAAAGACAATGAGAGATTTCAACAGGCAGGAGAGAATATGAACAGAGGAGAAAAGGTCCCTCATGGGCCAATAAATAAAACCCATAACACGCATAGCATAACCCTCATGGTTTTCCCTAATTAACTTGAGTAATGTTGATATAAAATAGAGCCATGAAATAACAATCAAACCTAAAGCAAGCAACTTGATAGCCACCCAAACCAATTTTCAGAAACCACAATCATACACGAACCCATGACCGGGCGAAAACAATAGCAATGACCCATGGTAGTTCCAAAACGCTGCAACCAAATACGATTGAACAAGTTTACAAGAACTGTGTGGAGATGACTAGCAAGTCTGGACAGTATGAAACCCTCCAAGCAAAACCAATAAGGATGACAGAGGGCCTTCATGGCTTCTAACACTCAAAATAATCAATGAAACTATGACTTCAACCATTATTTCAATGAAAACCACACAAGAAATCTATTCCAGAGAAACATCACAAGTTTACACAGTTTCCGGTCTTGAGAAAAGAAGAAACCCATACATCATCGAGCCAATATATATTTCATAACCAAAGCAGGTTCATGGATGGTGAAAAAGACATACCTGGAACCAAGAAGCCTTAAAAACATGAGCTTAGTTGAGAAGTTCTTCCCTCGCCTGAAACTCAGAGCATAACATAGAGAAACACAATTGAAAAATAGCCAAGCTAAGGTGATGGCCAATGGGAGACATATGGAGTGACGTGCAGTAAATTCATGTTGTCTCCATCCCCCACTCATTCAATTCCTTAGTACATGCCAGCCATCCCATTAATCCATCCAATTAATTTATGCATCGATACTAACATCTATCACTTTTCCAAATGCGCCACCCTATGTCACATGAACCATTTCCAACCACACCATAACGCATATCACATGTGTTTCCATAGAGCTCAATAAATCGTATAGTCACTAACCCTGTTAGCTAGGACTAACAACAATCCTTTAATTTCAATGCATGTAGTGTAGCATAGTAGCATAATAGCATAGTTTAATTTCCTCCTTAGAATTTTTCCATATTTCTTTTATTATTTTCCATGACTAACATATGTTTTGTGCAGGTGTAATATGTAATAGATCATGGCACAATTAGCATATAAATAACAGTTCACATAAGCCCTCGTGACATGGAATTGAGAATTCAGAGTAAAGAAACCCACACATAGCATGAATTATCCATCACCCATTTGTTGCAGATAGAACTAACTTTTGAACATCAGTCATGTAGAACCCTGTAAGCGATGTCAAACAACAACATAACATCAATAAGAACTAGATCTGATCTTCCAATATACAAGGGGGTCCCACCTACTAGTATTATCTATATCGTTAGCTTATAATAATAGGTTTTAACAATACTTTGCGGTCAAAATCCTCGTTGCGAGTTAATCGTCAACAGTGTGCTAACTAGTTTTTCATTCTGCATTCTAAACCTCTCCAACACCTTTTCTATGTACTCATCCTGAGACCATGTCAATTTGTGATTTTTCCCGTCTCTTGTTATTTTCATGCCAATAATTTTCTTTGCGGCACCCAAATCCTTCATCGCAAATGAATTATCTAATTTATTCTTGATCACATTTATATCCTGCATATTAGACCATGCAACAAGCATGCCATCTACATACAATAGCAAGATAATATAGCTTCCATTTTCTAGCTTTTTAAAATAAACACAGTGATCAAAATGAAATCTACTATAACCTTGTTCTGTCATAAACCTTTCAAAATTCAAATACCATTGCCTTGGAGCTTGCTTTAGGCCATACAAGCTCTTCTTCAACTTGCATACCAAATTTTCATTTTCTTTGACCTCATACCCCTGTGGTTGCTGCATATAAATCTCTTCCTCCAAATCCCCAGGAGAAAAGTCGTTTTTACATCCAACTATTTAAGATGAAAATATTCTACTGCCACAAGACTTAAAATAGTCCTAATTGAAGTCATTTTAACAACAGGAGAAAATATTTCATCAAAATCTATACCTTTCTTTTGTGCAAACCTTTTTACAACAAGTCTAGCCTTGTACCGCTTTTTGCCTCCATCTTCTTCCTTCAACATGGAAACCCATTTATTTTGCAATGCTCTTTTTCCCACAGGAAATTGAACCAAATCCAAAGTCTGGTTATTTACCAGGGAATCCATTTCCTCTTTCATTCCTTGCTCGTACTTCTTTTTAGTGTCTACCTGCATTGCCTCTTCATAACATTCTGGTTCACCAGAATTAGTCAACAATAAATAATAAAATGAAGGTGAGTATCATTCGGGGGGTCTACTTAACCTGGTATATCTTCTAACAACACTTGCTGGATTTTGAGGTACCTGTTTCTCCTTTTGTTATACATTTTGATTTTCTGGTACCTTTGGAATTTCTTTTTCAGTGATCTCATCAAACACTGTGTATTTTGGTTTTTATTTTTCTTGTATCTTTCCCTGCACTTGATCTTTGTACATGACCTTCTCATTGAATATGAAATCTCTACTCCTAATGATTTTGTGATTTTCTTAATCCCATAAGGGATAACCAAAATTATTAACACGTTATCCAATAAAGGTACACTTCTTCGATTTTCCCTCAAGCTTTGTTCTATTTTCTTTATCAATATGAACAAATGCTTCACAACCGAAAGTCTTCAAAAAAGAATAGTTTACCTTTTTACGTGTCTATGCCTCCTCTGGAATTCTAGCATCCAACTAGCTTGAAGGTCCTCTATTTATTAAGTAAACAACAATATCTACAACATATGCCTAGAAATGTAAGGGTAAACCAGCATGCAATATCATACTCCTTGCACGCTCCATGATTGTCTTGTTCATCCTTTATGGCACACCATTTTATTGTGGTGTTCCTTGAACTTTCTTATCTCTACGAATCCCATGGTATGAATAGTAATAATCAAACTCCTTGCTACAATATTCACTTACATTATCTAATCTAAGACACTTCAACCTTTTTTCTGCTTCATTCTCAACCAAAGCTTTCCATTTCTTAAAAGTATCAAAAACATCAGATTTTTGTCGAATGCAATAAACCCAAGTTTTTATGGTTGCATCATCAATAAAAGTAACATAATAATGATATCCACCAAGAGATGATACATGAGTTGGTCCCCATACATTTGTATGCACAAGATCTAACCTTTCACTCTTCTTTTCTTTTATGACTCTAAGAAATCTGACTCTCTTATGTTTTTCATAAACACAATGCTCATGGAAATCCAAATCAATTTGTTTAAGATCTGGATTTTTTTTTTTTTTGAAGTATCTACATCCCCTTCTCACTCATGTGTCCAAGCCTATGATGCCACAATGTTGTATCCACTCTTGTAGAAGCTAAATAGATAGAAGAGTCAATATTACCAGTACATAAATACAATGTACCAACCTTCTCTCCTTTTTCTATCACCAATGATCCTTTGGTGACCTTCCACACCTTATCTGTAAATATGGATATACAACCTTCACTTTCCAACTTCCCTGTTGAAATTAGATTTTTCCTTAGATATGGAACATGTCTTACCTCTTTCAACAACCATTGGTTTCCATTCCTTTGCTTTATTTTACCTTTCCCATTCCAACAATTTTTCATGGTGCATCATCACCCAAATGAACCTGTCCAAAACCACCTTGAACATAATCTAGAAAATGTTTCCTATGGGGTGTGACATGAAATGAAGCCCCCGAATATACTACCCAAGACTCAAAAATATTATCTATGGAAAGAATCAAAGCATCTTGTAACACATCACCGGTTACATTTGCTTCCTAATTTTTCTCCTGTTGTCAATCTCTTTGTTTCTTTGGAGCTCTACAATCTTTCTTTAGATGTCCTTTCTTTCCACATTTCCAACACTCTATCTTTCCAAGTCTAGATTTGGATCTACCCCTCCTAGAATTCCCGCGGTTCCCTAATCTCTTTCCTCCATCCTTTTGTCTTCCCCTATTCTCCATGTTTCACGCATTACCTGATGTCTCACCTGTGCTTTTCCATCACATTTCCTCACTAAGGATAACACCAACAAAATCATCAAATTTTAGAGTTTTTGAACCAGAGACAAAGTTACTTATAGGGATTACCAAGCCGTTCCAACTTTCTAGCAATGAGCACAATGTTAGAAGAGCCCTAACCTCATCATAAAAGTCCACTTTTACAGAACTTAGTTGATTAGTAACCATATTAAATTCATTTAAATGATATGCACCATACCCACCTTCTCACATCTTCATATTAAATAATCTTTCCATTAGAAATACCTTATTGGACGCCGAGGGTTTTTCATATAGTTTAGCCAATGAATCCATCAGCTCCTTCATTGTCTTTTATTTTGAAATATTGAAAGCCACCGATGCTGCCAGGCTCAGCCGCATCATTGCTATTTCCTTTCTATCAAGAACCTCCAATTCTTCGTTCTCCATGGCCATCGACATCTTTGGTATTCCACCCAATGCTAGGAGTATATCCTTATGATATAAATAATATTCCATCTGCATCTTCCATAACTCTTAGTTTTGGCCGTTAAATTTCTTGGCCCTAAACTTTCCATCTTCCACCATTTATCCCACTCAAACCAAGAACCTTCTTTTCCTACGAGTTACCTTTCGCTCGGATACCAATTGTTAGAAAAAAAGGATCACAGAGCAATGAAATAAAACAAATGCGAAAATAAAACATAGAATAAACAAAATACAATAGAGACACAAATATACGTGGTTCACCCAGTGTGGGCTATGTCCACCAGAGAAATTTCCAAGTACTTCCTTTATTATTATCCAACAAATGAAGGGATACAACCTACAACACACCAGTTGTAACTTCCTATTCTTTCTCTCACAGTATCCTCACTCAGAATACAATATTTGCAATGATACATATCCGCAATACATTTCCATCATAAAAGAGGGTTTCCTTCTTGGGAAAAAAACCCTAACATTACTTCTACCATCAGACCTACGACCTTATAATGAACGGTCCAGATTTACTATGAAATTACAATATACATTTACAAGGAATTTTTTTTTTTGGAGGCTTCTCCCCCAAACCCCTTCTGGGGGCTTGCTTGCCCCCAGACACCGCAGGAGGGGAAATCCCCCCCTACATTCCCCCGCATGGAGGAGTGTACATTCTTCCAGGTTGTAAAGTCTTCATGGGGTATAAACATGGCTGAAAACAAAGACCTTTGAATCAAGAAGATAATCAGGTTCTACAACCAACACATGGTCAACCAACAATTCAGTCAGTAGTTGACCCAAATAATTGGTCGAACCACCTGACCAATGATGTAGGAGCATCGATCCACCTCATCACACGCCAGTTGATTATCACACATGGTGCACATTCAATAAAGGGAGAGGTGTTGCCCTCTCATTTTGTCTCGAGAATAAAAAACATGATCTAAGCATTTAATGATGACCAGCTGGAAGAGCCAAGTTGTGACTTCACACAAGCTGGAGATAAGGTCGCCATTAAGTGGTTGATGGTAGGGGGGATCTGCATCCGATTTGTAGCATATTTCCATGATTTTAATTTTCCCATTAGACAGGCGCTTGAATGGTGATTTGACACCATTAGTTTAACTTTGAGGGAATCTCGTCGAGCCCCTCTTGTATAAATCTTTGTATTGTTTCCAAGTAGAGGTTGTGGTAGGTAGATACATAGGATATAGGGAGAGAAACATAGAGATCCGAGACTCAGTAGTAGCTCAAACTCCACTATTTTAATGAACATTCAACCATTAATAGAAAATGACAGTTTTTCCTGTTATCAATTTCTGTGTAATGGATAATGTGTTATGAATGTCATTTGTATGCATTTGAGTTGTAGATGAATGTTAGAAATCATCTACAGGGATAGAGATATATTTTTCTATCCGTAAGTGTGTTGAATTAAGTCTGGTTCTCTAGGCTAAGTGAAAGGAATGCATGAAAGAGTGCAGAAAATTTGTGAGCCGACACAAGGAGTGCATGTCTGAACTCAGTGGAGCCAGAAGAGAAGCTGCCAGGAGGGCATGCTAGGGTAATTCACAGACTCGGGAGGAAATTTCAAGGTGGTTGGGTACCTTGGAAAGAAAAACTTTGTAGGAGGAACCACATTCCAGAGTTACTAAACACTCTAAAACACTTTTCCAGCAGGGCATAGAGAAAGTACGAGAGCGTACAAGAGCAACACGATTGGAAGTGTTGTTATCCTTAAGGGAATCCCAAAATTGTTGAACATTCTGAGGAAGGAAGGCTTTGCAAGAGTGCATCAACAAAGGAAAAGAGATGCCTTAAGATGCTCAAATAGGCCAAGGGAGAAGACGCTGAGAACCTTATTCGAGCACAAGGAGTGCGCCCAGGAGACTGTAAGTCCATATTACAAGCTCAAGAGGAAGAGAGATAAAGTATCACGAGGGCAAGAGAAATTTCATAGAGGAACGAGGAACATTGAAGGTTTTCAAGATAAGCAAAGTCGCAGTAAAGCTTGGGTAGAAATATGAAAGGAGTGAAAAAGGAGTTCGAGAATAGCCTAAGTCTTGAAAGAGAAACTTGTGCTAAGTTTGCAAAGGGGTCAAGGACATGCCGAAGTCCCGAAGGTAGTGAAATCGAACATCATCGGAGGAGACAGGTGGTATAAGATCGAGAGGTTTGGGAGCAAGAACTTCGATAGGTTTGCCGAGAACAAACAAGGATATTCGCAAAGTCGCGAAGAGCGATTTGAATCTAGGTCATTGGATATGGAAGGGCACGTGGCAGAGATCTACGTACTTTGGAGGAGGAACCCTTCAGATAAAAGGAAAGAGGAGAGAATACCCAAAGAGATTAGAGATGAAGAAATCTTGGTCATCCATTGAGATAGGACACGTGGCGAGAAATCAACACTTTGTTGATCCACAAATAGGGAGAAGTAGAGTCAATTATGTGATTCCCTTAAGGATAACAACACTTCCGGTCGTGTTTCTCTTGTACACTCTCATACTTGATCTATTCCCTCCTGGAAAATCATTTCAGAGTGTTCGGTAACTCTAGACTGTGGTTCCTCCTACACAGTATTTCTTTCCAAGGTACCCAACCACCTTGAAATTTCCTCCTGAGTTTGTCAATTACCCTGGTATGCCCTCCTAACAACTTCTCTTCTGACTCCACTGAGTTTAGACACACACTCCTTGCATCAGCTCATAGAGTTTCTGCACTCTGTCGTACACTCCCTGCACTTAGCCTAGAGAACCAGACTTAATTAAACACACTTATAGATAAAAAATTGTATCTCTATCCCTGCAAATGATTTCTAACATTCATCTACAACTCAAATGCATACAAATGACATTCATAACACAACATCCATTACACAGAAATTGATAATAGGAAAAACTGTCATTTTCTATTAATGGTCGAATGTTCATTACAATAGTGGAGTTCGAGCTACTCCTTCTTCTCCTGGATAACACAAAGAGTCGAGAATCAGTAGTAGCTCAGACTCCACTATTGTAATGAACATTCAACCATTAATATAAAATGACAGTTTTTCCTGTTATCAATTTATGTGTAATGGATGTTGTGTTATGAATGTAATTTGTATGCATTTCAGTTGTAGAGGAATGTTAGAAATCGTATGTAGGGATAGAGATACAATTTTTTATCCGTAAGTGTGTTGAATTAAGTCTGGTTCTCTAGGCTAAGTGCAAGGAGTGCATGACAGAGCATGGAAAATCTGTGAGCCGACACAAGAAGTGCGTGTCTGAACTCAGTGGAGTCAGAAAAGAAGCTGCTAGGAGGGCAGAACATGATAATTCACAGACTCAGGAGGAAATTTCAAGGTGGTTGGGTACCTTGGAAAGAAATATTGTGTAGGAGGAACCCCGGTCCAGAGTTACTGAACACTCTGAAATGCTTTTCCAGGAGGGCATAGAGAATGTATGAGAGAATAAAAGAGCAACACAACTGGAAGTGTTTTTATCCTTAAGGGAATCCCAAAATTTTTGAACATTCTGAGGAAGGAAGGCTTTGCGAGAGTGTGTCGATAAAGGAAAGGAGATTCCTTAAGATGCTCAGATAGGACAAGGGAGAAGTCATCAAGAAGATTAGCCGAGCGTAATGAGTGCACCCAGGAGACTGTAAGTCCATATTACAAGCTCAGGAGGAAGAGACTTAAACTGCGAGGAGGTCAAGAGAAAGTTCATAGAGGAATGGGGAACTTAGCACGCATGGTGCACATTCAAGAAAGGGAGAGGCATCGCCCTCTCATTTTGCCTCGAGAATCAAAAGTGTGATCCATGAATTTAATGATGACAAGATGGAAGAGCCAAGTTGTGCCTTCACACAAGCTGGAGATAAGGTCTCCATTAAGTGGTTGATAGTAGGGGGGATCTGCATCCGATTTGGAGCAGATTTCCATCATTGTAATTTTCCCATTAGACAGGTGCTTCGAATGGTGATTTGACACCACTAGTTTAGCTTGGAGGGAATCTCGTCGAGCCCCTCTTGTATAAATCTTTGTATTGTTTCCAGGTAGAGGTTGTTGTAGTAGTATGCATAGGAGATAGGGAGAGAAACACAGAGAGTCAAGACTCAATAGTAGCTCAGAATCCACTATTGTAATGAACATTCGACCATTAATAGAAAATGACAGTTTTTCCTGTTATCAATTTATGTGTAATGGATGTTGTGTTATGAATGTCATTTGTATGCATTTGAGTTGTAGATGAATGCTAGAAATCGTCTGCAGGGATAGATATACAAATATTTGTCCGTAAGTGTGTTGAATTAAGTATGGTTCTCTAGGATAAGTGAAAAGAGTGTGTGACAGAGTGTGGAAACTCTATGAGCCGATGCAAGGAGTGTGTGTCTGAACTCAGTGGAGTCAGAAGAGAAGCTTCCAAGAGGGCATACCAGGGTAATTCACAGACTCGGGAGGAAATTTCAAGGTGGTTGGGTACCTTGGAAATAAAGACTATGTAGGAGGAACCACAGTCCAGAGTTACTGAACACTCTAAAACGATTTTCCAGGAGGGCATAGATAAAGTATGAGAGTATATAAGAGAAACATGACTTAAAGTGGTGTTATCCTTAAGGGAATCCCATAATTGCTAAACATTCTAAGGAAGAAAGGCTTTGAAAGAGTGCATCGACAAAGGAAAGGAGATGCCTTAAGATGCTCAGATAGGCCAAGGGAGAAGACGTCGAGAATCTTAGCCGAGCGTAAGGATTGTGCCTAGGAGACTGTAAGTCCACATTACAAGATCATTAGGAAGAAATATAAACTACCAAGAGAGCAAGAGAAAGTTCATAGAGGAACAGGGAAACCTTGAAGGTTTTCAAGCCAAGCAAAGTCGCTGAAGTGTATGCGTAGAACTCTTCAGGGAGTGCAGAAGGAGTTCGAGAATAGACCAATTCTTGAAAGATAAATTTGCGCTAAGTGTGCAAAGGGTTCAAGGACTTGTCGAAGTCCTGAAGGCCATGAAATATTCCATCGTCTGAGGAGACAGGTGGTAGAAGATCGAGAGGTTCGGGAGAAAGAACTTCAGGAGGTTTGTTGAGAGAAAACAAGGATCTTCATGAAATCGTGAAGAGAGATTTGAATCCATGCTATTGTATATGGAAGGAGACGTGGAAAATCTCTACTTATTTCGGAGGAGGAACCCTTCGGAGAAAAGTCAAGAGGAGAGAATACCCGAGGAGCTGGGAGCCAAAGCAATCCTAGTCGTCCATTGAGATAGGACATGTGGAGTTGGATTGACATTTTGATAATTAGAAAATCAAGAGGAGAATATTTGGGAGAACAGAGGATTCACGAAGTTCGAACTCGTGATTTGATCTCAACCGTTGATCGTATGGAGAACGTGGATTGTAGATTTGGTCCCAGAGAATTCATCGATTTGGGAATCAATGAAAAGGGAGTAAGCAATTCGCGAAAGTTCTGATGCATGGAGTTGTGAAGGGAGCTAGCCCAAAGTCATAGTTTGTGGTCACATCAAGGAGGGATCCTAGCATGGTGAGATAGAATCCATTGGCTTTAATATTTGAAAAGCACTAAGGAGAGGGTCTACGGGAGCCACACAATCTGCGCAAAGAATGTAAAGGGCCTGTGTCAAGTTAACTTGGTTCGATCAGGAACTCGACGAACCATTCAGTTCAATGACTTGAACGATCCTAGACCGGGAGGTCGATCAGACCCGAACGAGAAGGAGAAGGGGGGTGGGGTTTTCACATCAAGTGGTATAAGAGAGAAATTTTGATCTATATATTTCAGGTGAAGGAGAAGCTGGAGATGCTCTCAGTTGCAGAGTGAACAACAAACTTTTCGAGAGGGCAGGTAGAAGGTGAAAATGGCTACTGAAGGTCATAAATGTGGTCAAGGAGAAGTTTATTCACAGAGGAACAAAAAGGATATGGACAAGGATCTTAGTGAAATCTGGGAAGATATGGAGAAGCTAGCATTTAAGATGCAGCAGGAGGAAAAGGTGTGTTGGAGGTATGAATGGCCTTAGAAGAGGACAACTAAATGTCCTATTCAAAATTTTTTGGCCAGAGGGTAGCAACAAGTGTTTAAAAGGTGGTTGATGTATGATGAAATCCTTAGTGATGAAGGAAAGAGATCTGGCACAGGTCCCATAGGTTTCCAGGTGGGCAATGGGAAGGGATTAGTGGATCTTGTAAGCTGCCAGGTGGGCAGAGGAGACATCTTGAATTTCCAAGTGGGAAAGGGAGGAGAAATGAGCTCAGCTAAGATTTCACGTCAGAGGGTGTTAACAGATGAGGAGGAAGCATAAGAAATACCTCACTCAGATGGAGATTCATGTGGAACTGTGAACCGTGTGAATGAAGATGATGAGAAGCTGAAAACTTCCACCATCAAAGAGAAGGATTAGAGGACCGTTCTGATCATTGGAGGAGTCAATATATTCCTGCTAAGAGGCCAAGGAGAGGCTAACATAGATGTTGCAGATGCAACAGAAGGAAAACAAACTGAGACTATCACAGGGGAGAAGGAACAGATACTAAATTCTATCCCAACAGAAGGAGAATGCCTAGTTGGATTACTCACCTAGTGGGAGATGGATATAAAGGGACTGGAGGATTGGTTAGACAGTCTAGAACCAGAAGGCGGCTTCCATAAAATAGCCATGCTAGAGGAGACACCCCTACACGAGTTGCAATTGGAAGAAGATGGAAAGAAATCAACCAAAGAACTAACAGGAGTCAATATGTCAGAAGTAATAGCTAAGAAGAAGCCTAGTGATGAGGAGAATGAAAAAGTGGAGGCTGCAGTAGAGTGGAAAGTTAAGGCCATGAGAGATGAATAAGATAACATGTCAGATCGGTGATTTACCCATGGACAAGGAAGAAATGCAACAAGCTAATATACAAAAGGAGAGCTAGACGATGGAGCAGCTGGATGAGGTGGTTGACGAGATAAGGAAGATGATGTTGGGATCGACAAAGGAAATGGTTAGCATGAGGAAGATGGAAAAAAGGAAACCTGCACGAGTAGCGGGGATGATGCAGGAGAAGAAGCAGCAAAGCAAAGGAGCAGAGAGACAACTCTAAGAGAAAGTTTGGGATCCAGGAGGATTTCAACCATGATGGAAAGCTCATGAGAAGGAGCTCATGATTTTCGTAGCCATGGAGTATGATGCAGGAGAACCGCTCCACCTCAACACATGCCAGTCGATTAGCACACATGGTGCACATTCAAGAAAGGGAGAGGCGACACCCTCTCATTTTTCCTAGAGAATAAAAAATGTGATCCAGGCATTTAATGATGACAAGCTGGAAGATACAAGTTGTGCCTTCGCACAAGATGGAGATAAGGTCACCATTAAGTGGTTGATGGTAGGGGTAATCTGCATCTGATTTGGATCAGATATCCATCATTGTAATTTTCCCATTATACAGGCACTTTGAATGGTGATTTGACACCACTAGTTTAGCTTGGAGGGAATCTCGTTGAGCCCCTCTTGTATAAATATTTGTATTGTTTCCATGTAGAGGTTGTTTTAGGAATATGCATAGGAGATAGGGAGAGAAACACAGAGATTCGAGACTCTGTAGTATCTCAGAATCCACTATTGTAATGAGCATTCGACTATTAATAGAAAATGACAGTTTTTCCTGTTATCAATTTCTGTGTAATGGATGTTGTGTTATGAATGTCATTTGTATGCATTTGAGTTGTAGATGAATGTTAGAAATTTTCTGCAGGGATATAGATATCATTTTCTATCTGTAAGTGTGTTGAATTAAGTCTGGTTCTCTAGGCTAAGTGCAAGGAGTGCGTGACAGAGTGAGGAAACGTTGTGAGCCGATGCAAGGAGTGTGTGTCTGAACTCAGTGGAGTCAGAAGAGAAGTTGCTAGGAGGGCATGCCAGGGTAATTAATGGACTCAGGAGGAAATTTCAAGGTGGTTGGGTACCTTGGAAAGAAATACTGTGTAGGAGGAACCACAATTTAGAGTTATTGAACACTCTGAAACGATTTTCCAGGAGTGTATAGATCAAGTACGAGAGCGTACAAGAGAAACATGACTGGAAGTGTTGTTATCCTTAAGGGAATCCCATAATTTTTGAACATTCTGAGGAGGGAAGGCTTTGCAATAGTGCATCGACAAAGGAAAGGAGATTCCTTAAGATGCTCAGATAGGCCAAAGGAGAAGCCATCGAGAAGCTTAGCCAAGTGCAAGGAGTGCGCCTAGGAGACTGTAAGTCCATCTTACAAGCTCAGGAGGAAGAGCGATAAACTACCAAGAGGGTAAGAGAAAGTTCATAGAGGAATGGGGAAACCTTGAAGGTTTTCAAGCCAATAAAAGTCCCATAAGTGTTTGCGTAGAACTCTACATGGAGTGGAGAAGGAATTCGAGAATATCCCAAGTCTCAAAAGATAAATTTACGCTAAGTGTGAAAAGGGGTCGAGGACTTGCCGAATTCCGTAAGGCCGTGAAATCATCCATTGTCAGAAGAGATAGGTGGTAGAAGATCAAGAAGTTCAGGAGCAAGAACTTCAGGAGGTTTGTCGAGAGAAAACAAGGATCTTCGCGAAGAGCAATTTGAATCCAGGCCGTTGTATATGGAAGGACACGTGGCAGAGATCTATGTACTTCGAAGGAGGAACCCTTTGGAGAAAATTCAAGAGGAGAGAATACCCGAGGAGCTGGGAGCAGAAGCATTCCTAGTCATCCATTGAGATAGGACACATGGAGTTGGATCAACATTTTGCTGATTCGCAAATCGGGAGGAGTAGAGTTGGGAGAAGGGAGGATTCACAAAGTTTGAACTCGCGATTTGATCTCAACCATTGATCGTAAGGAGAATGTGGACCATATATTTGGTCCCGGAGAATTCACTGATTCTGGAATCGGGGAAAAGGGAGTAATAAATTCGCAAAAGTTCTGACACACGGAATCGCGAAGGGAGCTAACCCACATTCATAGTTCATGGTCACATCAAGGAGGGAGCCTAGCATGGAGAGCTAGCATCTGTTGGCTTTAAGATTTGAAAAGCGCTAAGGAGAGGGTCTGTGAGAGCCACACAACCTACGCCTAGAAATTAAAGGGCACGTTTCAAGTTAAATTGGTTCCATTAGGATCCCGACAAACCATTCGGTTCAGTGACTTGAACGAGCCTAGACCAGGAGGTCGAGCATCCCAGAAGGAGAAGGAGAAGGGGGGTGGG
>ML811776.1:65900-80477 GCA_009831015.1 Picea engelmannii
CACAGCATCCCCCCCTGAATTTGTTCTGACTGAAAAAATTGATCACATCATGGTACAAAAACACTCTTGAGGAATTTTAATCACCATGAACATGGATTAAGGAAAAAAATCAATCATCCATTGCAAACTAGTTTCAAAATCTATTGTCTAAACATGGTCCTAGTTGATCAGTCAACTAGACAACAAAACAACACCAGACAGTGGATCGGTTGACTAGACAAGAACACACCAATGTAATCAGTATTTATCAATCCAACAGTCTCTACCAAGATAGATCAACTATGTATCAGGTACTATAAGAAGACAACAACTTTAATTACTCCCCCCTTTAAACACAAATGAGGGATGCAAATATCAACAATTAATCTTTGTCAAAACATGAGGTGATGGAAAATAGCTAGTTGAAACTCAATCGACAAATACACAGTTGAAAAACTTCCACTCGACTGTCATCTCTAGTCAAGTATCAGTTGACCAATATCCTAGTCAAACTCCTGTCAAATTTCATTTTGGGTCAATCCTTGGTCGATCATTGCAAAGAAATCGATAATGAAGAGGATCATTGTATGATTGTACAATGGATGATATACAATGGTATGAAATCCTAAAAAATATTGTCATATGTTCCCATGACCACTCAACAATCCAACCACAGTCTATCTTGGTAGTCGGTATCGGTCGATGGTTATATCTTTCATGTCTCTTCTGCAAAGATTAGAAAGCATAATTGGCATTCCTTTGATTTCTATGGCGAGGATGACGATCAGGAAAAATGTTTGTGATGGATAATACAGAGATACATGCTTAGGTTATGGTGTACTCTCAGGAGTATAACAACCCTATATATCACCACCAACAACATTCTCATATTCTAGCACAATCGGTTCAGCACAATTAACAGTAGATTTCTCCTCCAAAAAATCAGTATGAAGTCCACCTGTAATGAACAAAACTTCCCTAGTTGAAACAAGGGAAGGTGTAGGGAAGGATGAAAAAAAAATCATATCCAAGACCTGTTCTTGGACGTGAATTCATCTAAGGCATAATAGGAACAACAATACCTTGTCCATTCTTCCCAAGTCCTCCTCCGATGTATCCCATCTTGTTGAGCAGTCCAGACCCTATACCTGTAGTTTTTTTTTCAAATCTGGGAGAAACAACACAATAATTAGTTTTAATGAATGAATCAACAACGTATTGCTTACAAAGAGCATGATGGGGTGGAGAAGATATGGGTGATCTTGGTAGCTCAACAACAATAGTCTTCTTCTCAACATTTTACAATCGACGAATTTGTTCTTTGAGGTTCCGTTTACAGTTCTGCAAGCCCTGAATAGGCTCATCCTTCGCATTCACTTGTAGAAATATGGAATTGTAATATTCCTTCAATTCCTGATATTCATCAAATAGATGGTTGTTTTCTTATTGAATAGGAGTAGCTTCTTCATGAATCTAATCAAAATATTCCTATAAGTGAGCAACCTCTCGAGTCAACTGGGCATGTTTTTTTTTTTTTAGTTGGTTGAATTGCATGCCTATGGAAATATTTGGATAAGGAAGAGATTTCACTTATTCCTCCAAGTCCTCAAGAAGATCAGACTTGTCCTGAAATTTGTATGCAAGAGTTTGGAAAAATATTTCCATGGTGTTCCCTATGAAAGTAACCCTCTTGGAGTGCTCATCCACGACAATCTGGAACATGTTTTTTGTAGTCTTTAACTAATTTTTTAGTTCTACATATTATGTCTCAAGGCAACATTTTATGCATGAGAAATGGTTTTCACCTCCTTCATGAGATCATTGAAATGATCTTTTTTATTGCCAAAATCATCCACCATATCTAGAAAAATGGTTTCCATTGTCAGTTCTAGGTAAAATATTTTCCTATATTTCCCATCGAACCGCTGTAGAAGGCTGGTCTAAAAAAGGGAAACCTCATCTTCTAGTTGGGTATGGATTGTCTCCAGTTCACTTCTCAAACGTTGATTATTAATCTGCAACTATGCAATTTAGTGACCTTTGCATGAATTCAACTATGAGATTGTTCCAAGGAAATGGCCTTCTTCTCACGAATCTCCTGCAATTTTTGAAGCACAAGAACTTCATCTTCAACCAGCATGCCCATCATCAACAATGGGAAAGAACCAAGGTATAAAAATGATGGTTTGAAAGGTAAATATACCACAACAACAAGGATATCTTCACAGGTCAACTTACACCAAGTCAATTTTCTGGTATAATGCTCAAGGAACCAATGCCAAGGCTAGCCAATGCATTTCTAATAAGAAATCATCCTTTATTCAACAAACTAATGTAGAGTGCACTTTCTAATCACATGTATCTCTTGAGATTGATCCACACATAAATGGTCTAAATTAAAAAAATAATTATCAAGTTCGTGTCGAGCCAAAGAGGAGACTTTGATTTTTGGAGTCTTAAGTCGAATTTTGATCAATGGATACTTCTCCTCCATCAGTTAGGTCAGAGATATAAAAAATATCTAGGGAAAAATGAATCAATTTATTTACCAAAGGAAGTCAAGTTGACGGATTTACTTTCTCACACCTTTCGGTCAGACAACTATGTTGGTTGAGCGATAATGAGATGAGTGATTTAGCACAAGATCTAAGATACCAACAAACAAAGGGACCCATGCATTCATGTATTGATTCCAGTCGATGGAATGACTGTAGTCAAGTGAGGCTAAAGAAGAGAAACTTCCAATTGAATCGATGAACACTTGAGCGTGTAAGTCAGGTCAGATAATCCATCAAGGGTTTCAACCATGTCTAAATGAAATCTAAGTCATGTTTTTGGTTAGTTGGACCCTTTTCCAATTGATAATAAAGGGATTCAGGCCGAGCCACAAAGTTTTCCATGGTCAAGTCAAATGCTAAGAAATAATATCTAGTCAAGTCACCCGACAAGTCGATGGGCCAAACCAAGGGTTGTATGGTCGAGTCGACCAAAGCCACAAGTCGAGCACGCACAAATCGACCAGAGGAACAATGGTTAATCTGCCTCGAGTCATGGGAAGTTTCTTTTCTTTCCCATTGGTAATTTTAACTCAGCTAGAAGAATTCCAAGGTCGACGACTATTTATAACCTCTTCCAACCAAAAAAAATGACCCATTCAAAGAAACCAAAAATGGTTTGAACAAACATTGTCGAGAAGTAAACCAAATCGATCCAAATTTTAAATCTCATATGGTCGAGGGCATAACCTAGAACAAACAAAAAAATGAGGGTTTTTGTAGCTCAATAACCCACAATGGGAAAAATATATTGGAAATGGGTCTTCATTTCTGAACAACCCATTACTTATTCGACAAAACCAGATCACAACTTCACCACTGTCTCAATCCCATTTTTGTTCTTTGAAAACCCGATACCAAAACCAACTACTCTGATACCATGTTGGAAAAACCATTAACTTCAGAGGTGAATGGATCCGAGAGAAGTGGTGGTGTCTAAAGACATGTTTGCACTAAAGCACGAGCATGCTCCATGAGAGAACAAATAGATCTCCTGATAATGATAGACCAATCACAAGGGTCATCTATAAAAAGGTTTTGATCATGGAACAAGATATAATTATTGGGTGGAGTCAGTTGCACTTGTCAATAAAATGTGGATCTTGGATCCTAAGTGGACATGGTCAAGCAAAAATTTATTCGGTCATCAAACTAAAGAATTGGTCGACCCATTTAACCGACAAGCTGAGATTTACGATGGAACCACATGTTCCAACACTTTTAATTCAAGACATATGAAAAATGTAGATGAAATTAACAAGAGGCCCGCATGACTAATAAAGAAACCTATAACATGCCATACACATCAATAACCAAAAAATAGGCATAGCATAAACACATCACAAAAATGGAATTAAATACACAACAAAAATAAATATACAAGAAGAGAAACACATGACAAAGAACTTATATTTATAATGTAATTACACCAACTGGTTGCAAACGTTAGATGTTTCACCCAAACTTTGACACTATTTTTCATGATGTCAAAAACAGGTCGCCAACGAGCTAGGGCTATGAATCCATAAGGGCGGGGCTCAGGCTGACACTCAGTTTCCCAAACCATCCAACAATCAAGTGCTCATGGGTTTCTCAACCACAAAACTATTCTAATTCTCCATCTCTCTTTACCCCAGCCCGCACAACCAAATAAAATGAACTCCCTTCATTTCCATGCAGACCCTCAAGATTTCCACCTCATTGCAAGGCTCCCTACCACTAAAAATTTATTTTAATTCCCAATCACAATCCAAGAATGAACAAAAATGGATGAATAGTGTAGTTACAATGGAGTTCTCCACCACTCCAACAACCAAGGAAAGCACAAAATGGTAACCTCCCCAATGAATTCATAACCACAAATGTGTTGGTAACAGTAAACCAAAAAAAACACATAAGTAAGGTTTAAATAATAAGGGCACATTGTGGTCTCCCCAAGAGACTCATGCAACCCCTCATTCACCCCCCCAAGACAAACGTGGGTAAAAATAAAACAAATAAAAATATCAAGGCTTAGCCCCTAAACACCCCCTCTCTCGTGGAATCATACCCCCCTATAGTCTTTTCCTTGTCTATCTCACAACCAATGATATATTTTCTTATTAACCATGTTCAAAGTATTAAATTTTCTAGGAAATCCAAACCCTTTCAATTGTTCAAGCTCTCTGGAATTTCATAAAAAAAAAATACATTATTAATACAGGGACTCAAAACCATGGAATTACATTCCCCTCACCCTTATTTTGGTACTGTCCTCAGTGCATATACAAAAAGGAAATCAAAATTTAAAAAAGTCATGGGTACTTTACCTGAATAGCATCTTCATCCTCCCAAGTAGCATCTTCAGTACTATAGCAAGTCCACTAAACTTTGACCAGTTCTATGACTCAATTCCAGATCACTTTGACTTTTTTGTCCAATATGCACACCGAATGGACCTGAAAGTCTCCTTCTGGCTCCACCTGAATCAAATTCCAATCAATAACATGCTTAGGATCATGCACACAGTTCTTCAACAAAGAGACATGAAATACATTATGAATATTCATGGAAGTGAGAAATGCAAGAATGTATGCAACTAGCCCTATTCTATCCAATATTTAAAATGGACCAGAAAATCTGGCTGCTTGTTTTGTACAAATTCCTCACTTCAATGAGCTCTTTTTGGGCTTCACTTTCAAAAGTACATGCTCTCCCACTTTAAATTCTCTAGTTGTCTATATTGTGTTGCGTTCAAATTCTATTTAAATTTAACCATCTATTCTTCCATATCCTTGAGCAAATATGGCCCAAGAACTACTTTGTCTACTAGGTTGTCCAACCTCACTAGAGTGTTGCATTTTCTACCATACAAAGCCTCAAATTGGATCATCTACAATGAATCTTGATACCCATTATTGTAGGCAAACTCGACCAAATGAAAGTAGTGCTGAAATTTCTCCTACCTAACACCCGACAATTAATTCCAAATAAATCACTTATTGAATTAAATCATAACTGAGTAATCAAATAAACATGTTGCAGAAGCATAAACAAGGAAACCAAATCATGCACACATAAACACCAATATTTTTGGGTAGATACCCCTGGAAAAACCCCGGAGGGAAAACCAGTGCTAAGAATTATTTTATTATGATAAAAGTAGGGCTCCCATAATAGGAATAATGGCCCATTGAGAGAAATACAACTGTAGACAAACCTGGAAAATCCTGACCTTTTGTACAAACCAAAACTGCACACTTTTTGAGGTATACACACCTTTCGTTCATCAAACCCACATATGTATGGGACTGTCTCCAGTGAAACCCATGTACATATACAAAAGGACTGTATGACAATCTTCGTACGACACAACACTTTCAAGTGGCTTCCTCTGAATGAAACCCACCTATGTTTCCTCTATTATATCTTCTCCTTGACCTTCTCTCTAGATGGAATTCCTTATCCACCTATCCAAGATCTTGAATCATAGTCCTTCGTGATCCAATACTCTATGTGTCGATTCTCTCAACAAAACTCCTATCAAGTTTCAAGTACCACGTGTTTTCCTCCTTCATCCTCACCTTGCTTTTATAATCATGAGTTATAATCTATTTCTAATCTCCAAAGTGATTGATGGTTGAGATTACTTCTCACCTCACTTGATATTTATAAAAATGTTAATTACTTTTAGCACTTTCCTTAAATAACTCAATTAACTAATTACATAATTAATTAATAAAATAAATTTACTTTAATAATTCATTTAATTTAAGTAAATTCAAGAGTAGACTACTTTTAACGATTTCCACACATCTATACACATAGACCTATGTGGAAATACATGTATGATGCTATCACTAACATCAACACTCCCTCTTAGTAAGGAAGGTATTCTGCACCACTCCAAGTCTGTCTCTGAAGAACATAAACTTCCCTTTCTCCAAGGATTTGTTTAGAATATCTGTAACCTACTCCTCTATGGAAATATACTAAATCTCCATTGCTCCCTTATGGATCCTATCTCGAATGAAATGGTATCTGATCTCAATATTCTTGGACCTGTCATGGAATATTGTATTCTTCGATACTTTTATACAACTAACATTATCATAGTATATCACCGTTGGATCCAACTCCTAATCAAATAAACGTGTAATCAATTTATGAAGATAATGTTCTTCATAGCTAGCCATACTCTCTTCCATATACCATGCCTCTACTGAAATGAGTTCTACAGAATTTTTCTTCATGTTGAACTAAGTAATCATTGTTGATCCCAAGTTGAAGCAACACCCCGAGGTGCTCTTTATATCTACTACACTTCCTGACCAATATGAGTATGTATATCCTTGCAACTCCACTCCATCTCCTCCAACATATCTCAATCCATACTCCATTTTATCTCTCAAGTACCTGAGAACATGTTTCATTGCTACCCAATGCACCTACCTTGGCTCCACCATGAACTGACTCAAGGTGTTCACAACAGTATAAATATTTGGCCTCGCATTGACCAAATATATTAAGGACCCTATCAATTTCATGTATATCTTGGGATCCACCAACTCTGAATCTAAAGTGATCACCTTATTCATATTGGTAGCAATAAGTGTATCCATCAGTTTACAGTCCTCCATCCTAAATCTCCTCAAGATCTCTATTGCATACTTCCCTTATCTAAGGAATATATCTCTCGATACCCACCATACCTTTAACCCCAAGAAACAATCCATCAATCCAATGTACTTTATCTCGAACTCACTTTCTAAATCATCTTTTCACCCTGCAATAAGCTCCTCTACACCTATGAGAAATAAATCATCAATGTACAGAACCAACATGAGTGGATCTGAATCAACAAGTATGAAGTACAAGTTTGGATCGACCTCACTCTTGGTAAATCCCATACTCTACAAGTATTCATCAATCCTAGAATACCATGCCTTGGGTGCCAGTTTGAGTCCATACAAGGATTTCTTAAGCCTACACACATGAGACTCCCTCGCATGTACCCAAAATCCCTAAGGTTTCTCTATGTATACTTCTTCCTCAATGATCCCATTGAGGAAAGTTGTTTTTCACATCCATATGATGTATCCTACACCTCATAACTGAAGAAATAGAAATAACATCTTGAATAGAAGCATACCTAGCAACTGGAGCAAATGTATCCTCGTAATATACTCCCTCTTTCTAGGAGAACCCTTTGTCCACAAGCCTCACTTTGAAATTCTCGATGCTACCATCTGCAAGATGCTTGATATTGTAGAGCCACCTGTAACTAACAACTGAATTCCAGTCCGGTCTTGGCACTATGTCCCAAACATCATTCCTCATAATAGAGGTGTACACCTCTACCATGGAATCCTGCCATACCTGCTGATTTGTTGCTTCCTAAAATTGGAAGGATCCAGAATTGGATCTAGGAGTCTAACAGGGCTCAAAAAGGCTCAAATCTGAAAGTGCTCAGAATCAGACGAAACCAATTCCATTTCGTTTGTCTCATCTTCCTGATTCTGGCCATATATTTACTTCGTCAAACGGGCTCCGTATGCGAAAGATATCGCATTCTGATAAAAAACCCAAACAGGTAAAAAAAGGGCGTGATTGTACAGTCCGTACAGTCCACGTGGCAGGCTAACTGTACAGGTCGTACAGTCGTACAACTGATGTGGAAGCATCTGGAGATGACATGTGGCAGATGACAGGGTGTACAACAGGTGATTTGGACCATTCAGAGGGTGACACGTGTCACCACTGTAAGGGTGACACGTGGCACAGGCTCACGGTGGCAGGTACAGTGGCATGCTGACATGGCGGTACGGTTGCTAACTGGGCAGACACCTCAGTAGATAGGTGGTCCAAACCTGTGTTGACAAGTGGCATCGTGTTCATCTAATGGGAAGGTGCCACGTGGCCCAGTCTTGGGCTGCCATGTGGCACCCCTCTATTGGTTGTTGGTTTGTGCAAAATTTTGGGGTCTCCACCGGAGTCAAACCCCCGACCTCCACCGCGCTACGGACTGGAAGGACCGGGCTAACCACTCGCTCCATTGTTGGTTCTTAACTATCATATGGAAAATAATTTATTTAATTTTGATTGAAAGTTTAGTTGGAGGTGGAAAGGGTTGGGGCTTAGCCCCAGCCCACGATTTCATTATTTGCATGTAACCACAACTAAAAGGGGTGCGGGCGGAATACGATGACCCCCGTAAATGGGCGTTAGAAAAACCTCCAGCGCGAGGTCTTGAGCGGCTCCATGTAACCCAGGGCTTATTGTTTGGGTTGTTAGCGCAGGGTATGGGGCACGGTCCTATACCAATACCACATGTGACCATATAGTTCAAGATAAGGGGGCCAGCGCACAACCCTATGGGCTGGTGCTTGGCCACATCAATACATGTGACCGGACATTTAGGGGTGTGCACTAGGTATAAGGGGCTTATGCCCATATTAAAGTTAAAGTGGGTTTATTTATATAGTTTATGGATTTATATTTGATTTTTATGCCTGTAATAGTGGATTTGGGCCATTTTTGGGAGATATTGGGCATTTTTGGAGGCCATATTTTGGGAGGAAGTTGGGGATGGATAACCAACTTCAGATATATAAAAACCATGCCTATTTGAGGCCATAGAGGACAGTCAGAGAAAACTTATGATGAAGGGAAGCCAAGCCAAAGCCGTTTTTATGCAGGGAAGCTGTTGAGGAGTAGACGCTTGCGGGCCATTTCTGGGAGCTCCGGCCATCCGTTTTGCGTGCCGTTTCTTTTGCTGGGTTCTAGAGATCTGGAAGAATATGAATATATCAGTCTTATAGCCTAATGACACTGCTGCGATGTACTTTTTGAGCTTTGAACAGAAATAAAGAAGCCTCCCCCACTGAGACAAAGGCCCAAAGACGTAGGCAATTTTGTGGCGAACTCCGTTATCACTTCTCTTATTATGGTTTGTTGTTTATTAATTAATTTCAGATCTGCATATATGTATATGGCTGTCATAATTCCTCTTATTTCCTCACTCTTTCATTAGCTTATTAAATGGTTAATAATCACATGCAATTAAAAACTCAACCACAGTCCTGAAAAGATTTTTTTCGGATCAATGATCCCATTGAGGAAAGTTGTTTTTCACATCCCTATGATGTATCCTACACCTCATAACTGAAGAAATAGAAATAACATCTTGAATAGAATCATACCTAGCAACTGGAGCAAATGTATCCTCGTAATCTACTCCCTCTTTCTAGGAGAACCCTGTATCCACAAGCCTCACTTTGAAATTCTCGATGCTACCATCTGCAAGATGCTTGATATTGTAGAGCCACCTGTAACTAACAACTGACTTCCAGTCTGGTCTTGGCACTATGTCCCAAACATCATTCCTCATAATAGAGGTGTACACCTCTACCATGGAATCCTACCATACCTGCTGATTTGTTGCTTCCTAAAATTGGAAGGATCAACATCAATGATGCTACTCATAAGTTCCATATATTTAAAAAACTTCTTTGGATGCTTGTGATCTCTAACCGCACTCCTAGGAGCCTCATCAACATCCCTCAATGTCTATAATAGCCAATGGGGTCTCCTGACATAAATTGAAGGGGATAACTCCTCCTCCCCACCTAAAGTTTGAACTATTGACTGCTACTCATCCTTTGGAGCCTATTTCTCTGCATCCTCTATCATTGTTGATGACTCCTGAGATCTCCTAGATGCCAAGTTCTCCTCAAAATTAACATCTATTCTCACAATTGTCTTCTGTTGGACTGGAATGCAGATCATGTAATCCTTTAAGGTCTCATTGTACCCCATAAATATACCCTTCTATTCTCTCCATAGGAACATGGATGTAAACTGGAAAACCAAATATATTGAAATGACGAATCTCTAGCTTCACTCCATAAAATTCCTCCTCTAGAGTCATGTCCCGCAATATCCTATGAGGACTCATATTCTACACATAAGCCACCATATTACATGCCTCTTCCCACAAAAACATAGGCAACTCCCGATCCTGTATCATAGACCTGGTAGAACCAATGATGGAATGATTCTTTTTTTCCACAACCCCATTCTGTTGAGGGTTATATGAGACTATTAACTACCTCTTGATCCATGCCTCCTTCCAGAAATCCATGAATTCATTGGAGGTGAAATATCCCCCATTATCTAACCTAAAGACCTTGATATTATTCCATGTCTAGTTCTCCACCTGAGCCCTGAACTCTCTGAACCCATTGAGTACCTCATCCTTGGTCTTCATAAATAATATCCAGGTTTTCCTGAAAAAAACATCAATAAACGTCACATAGTATGATGATATCTATAAATATCCTACTGACATTGAACTACTCACATTTGAATGGATAAGATTCAATATCACCTTGGACCTATTCTCGCTTCTTGGAAAAGAACCCTTGGAATTCTTGCCAAGTGCACACCATATACACACTCCATGTTGCTTAATACTGAACTCTAGAAGACCTGTAACAATCCCCCTCAGAAGGTTTCCCAACCTTCTGTGCCACAACTCACATAGGTTGTCATTGTTGGGCACCAAATCTTGAACAAGCTTTCCTTGTAACCTATATAAAGTTCCTTCTCTAACCCCAATGACCACTACATTGTCTAGTCTAGATTTATCTGGATGTATGAGTACTTTCCCTTTCTGAAAAGTAATGGAAAAACCCATGTCCTCCATAGCTGAGACTAAAAGAAAATTCTTCTTCAAATATGGTACGTAAAGCACGTCCTCAGCATCAAGCGAACCCCCTAACTCGATGCGTAACACAATTTTTCCCTCTCCCTTCATTACATACCTAACATCAAAACTAAGTTCCACATGAACATCTGAGTCACTCTCTGTCAGAATGCTAAATAGATCTTGTGATTATGTCATATGATGATATGCACCACTATCTACGAACCAATCACTCCTAGCAGTTGTGTTGGTAGAAAGGAAAGAAACCAATTAGTAATCCTTCTCAAAATTTGTTGGAAACTCATCAAGTTGTGTCTCTGCTAATATTGTTTTTTGTGTCTTTCCATTACCCTTATTCTTCTTCTCCAGAATCTGAGATGCATAATGTCCATTCTTATGACATGAAAAGCACTTGATTTACTCAAGTCCTTCTTCTTCCCCGGTTTTGATCAACCTCCATCACTATTACCCTTTTTGCTATAACTCTTTCCTTTTCCCTTCCTTGTCTTACTGATAGGAGCCAAGTTCTCTCCACTACCTCCCTACTTTACGCTCTTAGAATCCTCGTGAGTCTCTTCCCGAATGAAATAATCCCAAAGTATTTTCCAATCTGGGATATTTTCTCGAGTGCAAACTCCCTTGAAAAATGGTTCCCATGACTTGGGAATACCATTTAATGCCACATTCATGAGATTTGTATCCTCTGTTTTCTCCCCTATGGTTGCAAGATGATCACACACCTATGTGATCCTTATGAGATATTTGGTAGCATTATCATATCTAGACATCTACACCAATACGATTTTATTCCTTAATACCATCCTCCTATTCATGTTTATGCTCTGGAATAACCCTAGCAATACATCAAACATATCTTTGGTTGTCTTCTTCTCAGATAATTGAGGAATTAGATGATCCTTCATTGAATCCAATATGATCCTCTGTTCTTTGATCTCCTTCTTTTTGTGAGCTTCCAAAGATGTTGGATATGTCAGTGGAGTAACAACTTTGTCCACTAACTCACAAAGGCCATTCTCCTTAAACACCAAAGTTACTCTTGTTTTCCAAGAGAGGAAATTGGATGATCCATCCAATCTATATTCAACTCTTAACGATGTTGTTTCCATCCCTAAGACCTGATAACCTACCATGGAAATAACCTGCTACTGGAAAATTCACATGTACTGACGTGTACGGACTTGTATGCGATTGTCACCACTAGATATCGCATATGTACATGACTTTGATCACTAAAACCCATGTATGTATGCGACTGTGACCATTGCCACCCATGTATATGTGATTGTTCTTAAATCCTCCCATGTATGTATGTGACCGTGCTTTATGTGATGCACACACACCTCAATAAACCTACAAAAACTTAGTTATGCCTCAGTACCACTGTTTTCATGAAATAAGTTCTTTGATTTCCACCTACTAGTTATGGATTTTCTATGGATCTGAGATCTGTCTTTCCCTCATAGCATGGACTCTGATACCATTGGTATCCTTCAGAAATCATTCTTTGATACCATGTTGAAATTTATCCTACCCAACACCCAACAGTTGATTCCAAATAAATCACTTATTGAATTAAAGCACCACTGAGTAATCAACTAAACATGCATCAAGAGCATAAACAAGGAAACCAAATCATGCGCACATAAACACCAATATTTTTGGGTAGATACCCCTAGAAAAACCCCAAAGTGAAAACCGATGCTGAGAATTATTTTATTATGCTAAAATCATGGCTCCTGTAATAGGGATAGTGTCTCACTGAGAGAAATACAACTATAGACAAACCTAGCAAATCCTGACCTGTTGTGCGAACCAAAATAACATGATTTTCGAGGTGTATGTGCATTTCTTTCATCAAACCTGCATATGTACATGATTGTCTCCATTGAAACCTGCATACATGTATGGAAGGACTATATGGTAAGCTATGTACGATGTGAAACTTTCCTATGGATTCCTCTCACTGAAACCCACCTACACTACCTTTGTTCTTTCTTCTCCTTGACCCAATCTCTAGATGGAATTCCTTTTCCACCTACCCAATATCTTGAATCATAGTCCTTCATGATCCAACACTCTGAGTGTCGACTCTCTCAACACAAATCATGTCAAGTGTCAAGTATCAAGTTTTTTCCTCCACCGTAGCCTTTCTTTTATAATCATGATTTATAATCTATTTCTAATCTCCAAAGTGTTTGACAATTGAGATTACTTCTCACCTCACTTGATATTTAGAAAAATGTTAAATACTTTTATCACTTTCCTTAAATAAATCAACTAACAAATTACATAATTAATTAATAGAAGCAATTTACTTTAATAATTCTTTTAATTAAAGTAAATTCAAGAGTAGAAGGCTTTGGACGATTTCCACATGTCTAGACACATAGACGTTTTTGGAAATTCTTGTCCAATGCTACCAGTAACATCAACAAGTAGTCTTCCCACTTACATGGTTTATCCATCACATACATTCCCAACATGTCTTCAATCACTTGTTTGACTCTCTATGTCTACCCATCTAACTGTGGATGGTATGTTGTGCTAAAATTCATATTTATACCAAATCCCTTAAACAATCCCCTCCAAAAGTTTGAAGTGAACTTTGTATATTTCTCTGAAACAATTGCCTTAGGTATTCCATGCAACCTCCTTCATACAAATTTTTGCAATATTAGTTGTTGTATTATTCATCTTCACTAGAAAAAAATGAGGATCCTTTGTTAATTTATCCACCACTACATTATTTAATCATGTTTCCTTGTTTTCATGCACAATTTCATAATAAAGTCAATGGTTATAACTTCCCATTTCCTCTCTGGAATTGGCAATGGTTGTAGCAGGCCCATTGAGTGTCTATGCTCAACTTTCACTCTTTGACATTCCACATATCTGGAAATATAATCAGTGACATCCTTCTTCATTCTTGGCCAAAAGTATTGGCTTCTTATTGTTGCACTTGTCTTCTGGTAATCAGAATGTGGCATATGGAACATTATGCATTTCTTTTAACACTAAATTCCTTAATTCTCCGGAATTAGGAACACAAATTATATCCTTATGCATAAGTACTCCATCTTCCTTCATATTATACTCCTTAAATTTCTATTGTACATTTTCTTATTGTAAGGTTTTTTTTACCTGTAGGTAATGTTGATCTGTAACAACATCATCTAAAATTCTACTCTTTAAGTCTAACTAATGCACACTAATGGCTATAACATGTTTAAGATGTACTCTTATGTCATGTGCATAAACAACTTTATTTCCCTTTACTTTGATATGCTTGATGTCAAAGTCATACTCACTTAAAAATTTCAACCATCTTGTCTGTCT
>ML811776.1:88147-112798 GCA_009831015.1 Picea engelmannii
AAAAAAAATGACCCATTCAAAGAAACCAAAAATGGTTTGAACAAACATTGTCGAGAAGTAAACCAAATCGATCCAAATTTTAAATCTCATATGGTCGAGGGCATAACCTAGAACAAACAAAAAAATGAGGGTTTTTGTAGCTCAATAACCCACAATGGGAAAAATATATTGGAAATGGGTCTTCATTTCTGAACAACCCATTACTTATTCGACAAAACCAGATCACAACTTCACCACTGTCTCAATCCCATTTTTGTTCTTTGAAAACCCGATACCAAAACCAACTACTCTGATACCATGTTGGAAAAACCATTAACTTCAGAGGTGAATGGATCCGAGAGAAGTGGTGGTGTCTAAAGACATGTTTGCACTAAAGCACGAGCATGCTCCATGAGAGAACAAATAGATCTCCTGATAATGATAGACCAATCACAAGGGTCATCTATAAAAAGGTTTTGATCATGGAACAAGATATAATTATTGGGTGGAGTCAGTTGCACTTGTCAATAAAATGTGGATCTTGGATCCTAAGTGGACATGGTCAAGCAAAAATTTATTCGGTCATCAAACTAAAGAATTGGTCGACCCATTTAACCGACAAGCTGAGATTTACGATGGAACCACATGTTCCAACACTTTTAATTCAAGACATATGAAAAATGTAGATGAAATTAACAAGAGGCCCGCATGACTAATAAAGAAACCTATAACATGCCATACACATCAATAACCAAAAAATAGGCATAGCATAAACACATCACAAAAATGGAATTAAATACACAACAAAAATAAATATACAAGAAGAGAAACACATGACAAAGAACTTATATTTATAATGTAATTACACCAACTGGTTGCAAACGTTAGATGTTTCACCCAAACTTTGACACTATTTTTCATGATGTCAAAAACAGGTCGCCAACGAGCTAGGGCTATGAATCCATAAGGGCGGGGCTCAGGCTGACACTCAGTTTCCCAAACCATCCAACAATCAAGTGCTCATGGGTTTCTCAACCACAAAACTATTCTAATTCTCCATCTCTCTTTACCCCAGCCCGCACAACCAAATAAAATGAACTCCCTTCATTTCCATGCAGACCCTCAAGATTTCCACCTCATTGCAAGGCTCCCTACCACTAAAAATTTATTTTAATTCCCAATCACAATCCAAGAATGAACAAAAATGGATGAATAGTGTAGTTACAATGGAGTTCTCCACCACTCCAACAACCAAGGAAAGCACAAAATGGTAACCTCCCCAATGAATTCATAACCACAAATGTGTTGGTAACAGTAAACCAAAAAAAACACATAAGTAAGGTTTAAATAATAAGGGCACATTGTGGTCTCCCCAAGAGACTCATGCAACCCCTCATTCACCCCCCCAAGACAAACGTGGGTAAAAATAAAACAAATAAAAATATCAAGGCTTAGCCCCTAAACACCCCCTCTCTCGTGGAATCATACCCCCCTATAGTCTTTTCCTTGTCTATCTCACAACCAATGATATATTTTCTTATTAACCATGTTCAAAGTATTAAATTTTCTAGGAAATCCAAACCCTTTCAATTGTTCAAGCTCTCTGGAATTTCATAAAAAAAAAATACATTATTAATACAGGGACTCAAAACCATGGAATTACATTCCCCTCACCCTTATTTTGGTACTGTCCTCAGTGCATATACAAAAAGGAAATCAAAATTTAAAAAAGTCATGGGTACTTTACCTGAATAGCATCTTCATCCTCCCAAGTAGCATCTTCAGTACTATAGCAAGTCCACTAAACTTTGACCAGTTCTATGACTCAATTCCAGATCACTTTGACTTTTTTGTCCAATATGCACACCGAATGGACCTGAAAGTCTCCTTCTGGCTCCACCTGAATCAAATTCCAATCAATAACATGCTTAGGATCATGCACACAGTTCTTCAACAAAGAGACATGAAATACATTATGAATATTCATGGAAGTGAGAAATGCAAGAATGTATGCAACTAGCCCTATTCTATCCAATATTTAAAATGGACCAGAAAATCTGGCTGCTTGTTTTGTACAAATTCCTCACTTCAATGAGCTCTTTTTGGGCTTCACTTTCAAAAGTACATGCTCTCCCACTTTAAATTCTCTAGTTGTCTATATTGTGTTGCGTTCAAATTCTATTTAAATTTAACCATCTATTCTTCCATATCCTTGAGCAAATATGGCCCAAGAACTACTTTGTCTACTAGGTTGTCCAACCTCACTAGAGTGTTGCATTTTCTACCATACAAAGCCTCAAATTGGATCATCTACAATGAATCTTGATACCCATTATTGTAGGCAAACTCGACCAAATGAAAGTAGTGCTGAAATTTCTCCTACCTAACACCCGACAATTAATTCCAAATAAATCACTTATTGAATTAAATCATAACTGAGTAATCAAATAAACATGTTGCAGAAGCATAAACAAGGAAACCAAATCATGCACACATAAACACCAATATTTTTGGGTAGATACCCCTGGAAAAACCCCGGAGGGAAAACCAGTGCTAAGAATTATTTTATTATGATAAAAGTAGGGCTCCCATAATAGGAATAATGGCCCATTGAGAGAAATACAACTGTAGACAAACCTGGAAAATCCTGACCTTTTGTACAAACCAAAACTGCACACTTTTTGAGGTATACACACCTTTCGTTCATCAAACCCACATATGTATGGGACTGTCTCCAGTGAAACCCATGTACATATACAAAAGGACTGTATGACAATCTTCGTACGACACAACACTTTCAAGTGGCTTCCTCTGAATGAAACCCACCTATGTTTCCTCTATTATATCTTCTCCTTGACCTTCTCTCTAGATGGAATTCCTTATCCACCTATCCAAGATCTTGAATCATAGTCCTTCGTGATCCAATACTCTATGTGTCGATTCTCTCAACAAAACTCCTATCAAGTTTCAAGTACCACGTGTTTTCCTCCTTCATCCTCACCTTGCTTTTATAATCATGAGTTATAATCTATTTCTAATCTCCAAAGTGATTGATGGTTGAGATTACTTCTCACCTCACTTGATATTTATAAAAATGTTAATTACTTTTAGCACTTTCCTTAAATAACTCAATTAACTAATTACATAATTAATTAATAAAATAAATTTACTTTAATAATTCATTTAATTTAAGTAAATTCAAGAGTAGACTACTTTTAACGATTTCCACACATCTATACACATAGACCTATGTGGAAATACATGTATGATGCTATCACTAACATCAACACTCCCTCTTAGTAAGGAAGGTATTCTGCACCACTCCAAGTCTGTCTCTGAAGAACATAAACTTCCCTTTCTCCAAGGATTTGTTTAGAATATCTGTAACCTACTCCTCTATGGAAATATACTAAATCTCCATTGCTCCCTTATGGATCCTATCTCGAATGAAATGGTATCTGATCTCAATATTCTTGGACCTGTCATGGAATATTGTATTCTTCGATACTTTTATACAACTAACATTATCATAGTATATCACCGTTGGATCCAACTCCTAATCAAATAAACGTGTAATCAATTTATGAAGATAATGTTCTTCATAGCTAGCCATACTCTCTTCCATATACCATGCCTCTACTGAAATGAGTTCTACAGAATTTTTCTTCATGTTGAACTAAGTAATCATTGTTGATCCCAAGTTGAAGCAACACCCCGAGGTGCTCTTTATATCTACTACACTTCCTGACCAATATGAGTATGTATATCCTTGCAACTCCACTCCATCTCCTCCAACATATCTCAATCCATACTCCATTTTATCTCTCAAGTACCTGAGAACATGTTTCATTGCTACCCAATGCACCTACCTTGGCTCCACCATGAACTGACTCAAGGTGTTCACAACAGTATAAATATTTGGCCTCGCATTGACCAAATATATTAAGGACCCTATCAATTTCATGTATATCTTGGGATCCACCAACTCTGAATCTAAAGTGATCACCTTATTCATATTGGTAGCAATAAGTGTATCCATCAGTTTACAGTCCTCCATCCTAAATCTCCTCAAGATCTCTATTGCATACTTCCCTTATCTAAGGAATATATCTCTCGATACCCACCATACCTTTAACCCCAAGAAACAATCCATCAATCCAATGTACTTTATCTCGAACTCACTTTCTAAATCATCTTTTCACCCTGCAATAAGCTCCTCTACACCTATGAGAAATAAATCATCAATGTACAGAACCAACATGAGTGGATCTGAATCAACAAGTATGAAGTACAAGTTTGGATCGACCTCACTCTTGGTAAATCCCATACTCTACAAGTATTCATCAATCCTAGAATACCATGCCTTGGGTGCCAGTTTGAGTCCATACAAGGATTTCTTAAGCCTACACACATGAGACTCCCTCGCATGTACCCAAAATCCCTAAGGTTTCTCTATGTATACTTCTTCCTCAATGATCCCATTGAGGAAAGTTGTTTTTCACATCCATATGATGTATCCTACACCTCATAACTGAAGAAATAGAAATAACATCTTGAATAGAAGCATACCTAGCAACTGGAGCAAATGTATCCTCGTAATATACTCCCTCTTTCTAGGAGAACCCTTTGTCCACAAGCCTCACTTTGAAATTCTCGATGCTACCATCTGCAAGATGCTTGATATTGTAGAGCCACCTGTAACTAACAACTGAATTCCAGTCCGGTCTTGGCACTATGTCCCAAACATCATTCCTCATAATAGAGGTGTACACCTCTACCATGGAATCCTGCCATACCTGCTGATTTGTTGCTTCCTAAAATTGGAAGGATCCAGAATTGGATCTAGGAGTCTAACAGGGCTCAAAAAGGCTCAAATCTGAAAGTGCTCAGAATCAGACGAAACCAATTCCATTTCGTTTGTCTCATCTTCCTGATTCTGGCCATATATTTACTTCGTCAAACGGGCTCCGTATGCGAAAGATATCGCATTCTGATAAAAAACCCAAACAGGTAAAAAAAGGGCGTGATTGTACAGTCCGTACAGTCCACGTGGCAGGCTAACTGTACAGGTCGTACAGTCGTACAACTGATGTGGAAGCATCTGGAGATGACATGTGGCAGATGACAGGGTGTACAACAGGTGATTTGGACCATTCAGAGGGTGACACGTGTCACCACTGTAAGGGTGACACGTGGCACAGGCTCACGGTGGCAGGTACAGTGGCATGCTGACATGGCGGTACGGTTGCTAACTGGGCAGACACCTCAGTAGATAGGTGGTCCAAACCTGTGTTGACAAGTGGCATCGTGTTCATCTAATGGGAAGGTGCCACGTGGCCCAGTCTTGGGCTGCCATGTGGCACCCCTCTATTGGTTGTTGGTTTGTGCAAAATTTTGGGGTCTCCACCGGAGTCAAACCCCCGACCTCCACCGCGCTACGGACTGGAAGGACCGGGCTAACCACTCGCTCCATTGTTGGTTCTTAACTATCATATGGAAAATAATTTATTTAATTTTGATTGAAAGTTTAGTTGGAGGTGGAAAGGGTTGGGGCTTAGCCCCAGCCCACGATTTCATTATTTGCATGTAACCACAACTAAAAGGGGTGCGGGCGGAATACGATGACCCCCGTAAATGGGCGTTAGAAAAACCTCCAGCGCGAGGTCTTGAGCGGCTCCATGTAACCCAGGGCTTATTGTTTGGGTTGTTAGCGCAGGGTATGGGGCACGGTCCTATACCAATACCACATGTGACCATATAGTTCAAGATAAGGGGGCCAGCGCACAACCCTATGGGCTGGTGCTTGGCCACATCAATACATGTGACCGGACATTTAGGGGTGTGCACTAGGTATAAGGGGCTTATGCCCATATTAAAGTTAAAGTGGGTTTATTTATATAGTTTATGGATTTATATTTGATTTTTATGCCTGTAATAGTGGATTTGGGCCATTTTTGGGAGATATTGGGCATTTTTGGAGGCCATATTTTGGGAGGAAGTTGGGGATGGATAACCAACTTCAGATATATAAAAACCATGCCTATTTGAGGCCATAGAGGACAGTCAGAGAAAACTTATGATGAAGGGAAGCCAAGCCAAAGCCGTTTTTATGCAGGGAAGCTGTTGAGGAGTAGACGCTTGCGGGCCATTTCTGGGAGCTCCGGCCATCCGTTTTGCGTGCCGTTTCTTTTGCTGGGTTCTAGAGATCTGGAAGAATATGAATATATCAGTCTTATAGCCTAATGACACTGCTGCGATGTACTTTTTGAGCTTTGAACAGAAATAAAGAAGCCTCCCCCACTGAGACAAAGGCCCAAAGACGTAGGCAATTTTGTGGCGAACTCCGTTATCACTTCTCTTATTATGGTTTGTTGTTTATTAATTAATTTCAGATCTGCATATATGTATATGGCTGTCATAATTCCTCTTATTTCCTCACTCTTTCATTAGCTTATTAAATGGTTAATAATCACATGCAATTAAAAACTCAACCACAGTCCTGAAAAGATTTTTTTCGGATCAATGATCCCATTGAGGAAAGTTGTTTTTCACATCCCTATGATGTATCCTACACCTCATAACTGAAGAAATAGAAATAACATCTTGAATAGAATCATACCTAGCAACTGGAGCAAATGTATCCTCGTAATCTACTCCCTCTTTCTAGGAGAACCCTGTATCCACAAGCCTCACTTTGAAATTCTCGATGCTACCATCTGCAAGATGCTTGATATTGTAGAGCCACCTGTAACTAACAACTGACTTCCAGTCTGGTCTTGGCACTATGTCCCAAACATCATTCCTCATAATAGAGGTGTACACCTCTACCATGGAATCCTACCATACCTGCTGATTTGTTGCTTCCTAAAATTGGAAGGATCAACATCAATGATGCTACTCATAAGTTCCATATATTTAAAAAACTTCTTTGGATGCTTGTGATCTCTAACCGCACTCCTAGGAGCCTCATCAACATCCCTCAATGTCTATAATAGCCAATGGGGTCTCCTGACATAAATTGAAGGGGATAACTCCTCCTCCCCACCTAAAGTTTGAACTATTGACTGCTACTCATCCTTTGGAGCCTATTTCTCTGCATCCTCTATCATTGTTGATGACTCCTGAGATCTCCTAGATGCCAAGTTCTCCTCAAAATTAACATCTATTCTCACAATTGTCTTCTGTTGGACTGGAATGCAGATCATGTAATCCTTTAAGGTCTCATTGTACCCCATAAATATACCCTTCTATTCTCTCCATAGGAACATGGATGTAAACTGGAAAACCAAATATATTGAAATGACGAATCTCTAGCTTCACTCCATAAAATTCCTCCTCTAGAGTCATGTCCCGCAATATCCTATGAGGACTCATATTCTACACATAAGCCACCATATTACATGCCTCTTCCCACAAAAACATAGGCAACTCCCGATCCTGTATCATAGACCTGGTAGAACCAATGATGGAATGATTCTTTTTTTCCACAACCCCATTCTGTTGAGGGTTATATGAGACTATTAACTACCTCTTGATCCATGCCTCCTTCCAGAAATCCATGAATTCATTGGAGGTGAAATATCCCCCATTATCTAACCTAAAGACCTTGATATTATTCCATGTCTAGTTCTCCACCTGAGCCCTGAACTCTCTGAACCCATTGAGTACCTCATCCTTGGTCTTCATAAATAATATCCAGGTTTTCCTGAAAAAAACATCAATAAACGTCACATAGTATGATGATATCTATAAATATCCTACTGACATTGAACTACTCACATTTGAATGGATAAGATTCAATATCACCTTGGACCTATTCTCGCTTCTTGGAAAAGAACCCTTGGAATTCTTGCCAAGTGCACACCATATACACACTCCATGTTGCTTAATACTGAACTCTAGAAGACCTGTAACAATCCCCCTCAGAAGGTTTCCCAACCTTCTGTGCCACAACTCACATAGGTTGTCATTGTTGGGCACCAAATCTTGAACAAGCTTTCCTTGTAACCTATATAAAGTTCCTTCTCTAACCCCAATGACCACTACATTGTCTAGTCTAGATTTATCTGGATGTATGAGTACTTTCCCTTTCTGAAAAGTAATGGAAAAACCCATGTCCTCCATAGCTGAGACTAAAAGAAAATTCTTCTTCAAATATGGTACGTAAAGCACGTCCTCAGCATCAAGCGAACCCCCTAACTCGATGCGTAACACAATTTTTCCCTCTCCCTTCATTACATACCTAACATCAAAACTAAGTTCCACATGAACATCTGAGTCACTCTCTGTCAGAATGCTAAATAGATCTTGTGATTATGTCATATGATGATATGCACCACTATCTACGAACCAATCACTCCTAGCAGTTGTGTTGGTAGAAAGGAAAGAAACCAATTAGTAATCCTTCTCAAAATTTGTTGGAAACTCATCAAGTTGTGTCTCTGCTAATATTGTTTTTTGTGTCTTTCCATTACCCTTATTCTTCTTCTCCAGAATCTGAGATGCATAATGTCCATTCTTATGACATGAAAAGCACTTGATTTACTCAAGTCCTTCTTCTTCCCCGGTTTTGATCAACCTCCATCACTATTACCCTTTTTGCTATAACTCTTTCCTTTTCCCTTCCTTGTCTTACTGATAGGAGCCAAGTTCTCTCCACTACCTCCCTACTTTACGCTCTTAGAATCCTCGTGAGTCTCTTCCCGAATGAAATAATCCCAAAGTATTTTCCAATCTGGGATATTTTCTCGAGTGCAAACTCCCTTGAAAAATGGTTCCCATGACTTGGGAATACCATTTAATGCCACATTCATGAGATTTGTATCCTCTGTTTTCTCCCCTATGGTTGCAAGATGATCACACACCTATGTGATCCTTATGAGATATTTGGTAGCATTATCATATCTAGACATCTACACCAATACGATTTTATTCCTTAATACCATCCTCCTATTCATGTTTATGCTCTGGAATAACCCTAGCAATACATCAAACATATCTTTGGTTGTCTTCTTCTCAGATAATTGAGGAATTAGATGATCCTTCATTGAATCCAATATGATCCTCTGTTCTTTGATCTCCTTCTTTTTGTGAGCTTCCAAAGATGTTGGATATGTCAGTGGAGTAACAACTTTGTCCACTAACTCACAAAGGCCATTCTCCTTAAACACCAAAGTTACTCTTGTTTTCCAAGAGAGGAAATTGGATGATCCATCCAATCTATATTCAACTCTTAACGATGTTGTTTCCATCCCTAAGACCTGATAACCTACCATGGAAATAACCTGCTACTGGAAAATTCACATGTACTGACGTGTACGGACTTGTATGCGATTGTCACCACTAGATATCGCATATGTACATGACTTTGATCACTAAAACCCATGTATGTATGCGACTGTGACCATTGCCACCCATGTATATGTGATTGTTCTTAAATCCTCCCATGTATGTATGTGACCGTGCTTTATGTGATGCACACACACCTCAATAAACCTACAAAAACTTAGTTATGCCTCAGTACCACTGTTTTCATGAAATAAGTTCTTTGATTTCCACCTACTAGTTATGGATTTTCTATGGATCTGAGATCTGTCTTTCCCTCATAGCATGGACTCTGATACCATTGGTATCCTTCAGAAATCATTCTTTGATACCATGTTGAAATTTATCCTACCCAACACCCAACAGTTGATTCCAAATAAATCACTTATTGAATTAAAGCACCACTGAGTAATCAACTAAACATGCATCAAGAGCATAAACAAGGAAACCAAATCATGCGCACATAAACACCAATATTTTTGGGTAGATACCCCTAGAAAAACCCCAAAGTGAAAACCGATGCTGAGAATTATTTTATTATGCTAAAATCATGGCTCCTGTAATAGGGATAGTGTCTCACTGAGAGAAATACAACTATAGACAAACCTAGCAAATCCTGACCTGTTGTGCGAACCAAAATAACATGATTTTCGAGGTGTATGTGCATTTCTTTCATCAAACCTGCATATGTACATGATTGTCTCCATTGAAACCTGCATACATGTATGGAAGGACTATATGGTAAGCTATGTACGATGTGAAACTTTCCTATGGATTCCTCTCACTGAAACCCACCTACACTACCTTTGTTCTTTCTTCTCCTTGACCCAATCTCTAGATGGAATTCCTTTTCCACCTACCCAATATCTTGAATCATAGTCCTTCATGATCCAACACTCTGAGTGTCGACTCTCTCAACACAAATCATGTCAAGTGTCAAGTATCAAGTTTTTTCCTCCACCGTAGCCTTTCTTTTATAATCATGATTTATAATCTATTTCTAATCTCCAAAGTGTTTGACAATTGAGATTACTTCTCACCTCACTTGATATTTAGAAAAATGTTAAATACTTTTATCACTTTCCTTAAATAAATCAACTAACAAATTACATAATTAATTAATAGAAGCAATTTACTTTAATAATTCTTTTAATTAAAGTAAATTCAAGAGTAGAAGGCTTTGGACGATTTCCACATGTCTAGACACATAGACGTTTTTGGAAATTCTTGTCCAATGCTACCAGTAACATCAACAAGTAGTCTTCCCACTTACATGGTTTATCCATCACATACATTCCCAACATGTCTTCAATCACTTGTTTGACTCTCTATGTCTACCCATCTAACTGTGGATGGTATGTTGTGCTAAAATTCATATTTATACCAAATCCCTTAAACAATCCCCTCCAAAAGTTTGAAGTGAACTTTGTATATTTCTCTGAAACAATTGCCTTAGGTATTCCATGCAACCTCCTTCATACAAATTTTTGCAATATTAGTTGTTGTATTATTCATCTTCACTAGAAAAAAATGAGGATCCTTTGTTAATTTATCCACCACTACATTATTTAATCATGTTTCCTTGTTTTCATGCACAATTTCATAATAAAGTCAATGGTTATAACTTCCCATTTCCTCTCTGGAATTGGCAATGGTTGTAGCAGGCCCATTGAGTGTCTATGCTCAACTTTCACTCTTTGACATTCCACATATCTGGAAATATAATCAGTGACATCCTTCTTCATTCTTGGCCAAAAGTATTGGCTTCTTATTGTTGCACTTGTCTTCTGGTAATCAGAATGTGGCATATGGAACATTATGCATTTCTTTTAACACTAAATTCCTTAATTCTCCGGAATTAGGAACACAAATTATATCCTTATGCATAAGTACTCCATCTTCCTTCATATTATACTCCTTAAATTTCTATTGTACATTTTCTTATTGTAAGGTTTTTTTTACCTGTAGGTAATGTTGATCTGTAACAACATCATCTAAAATTCTACTCTTTAAGTCTAACTAATGCACACTAATGGCTATAACATGTTTAAGATGTACTCTTATGTCATGTGCATAAACAACTTTATTTCCCTTTACTTTGATATGCTTGATGTCAAAGTCATACTCACTTAAAAATTTCAACCATCTTGTCTGTCTGGAATTTAAAGTTGTTTTTTCAAAACAATATTTCATACCACTATGGTTTGTCCTTAATTCAATTTATTCCCCATTAAATAGTGCCTCCACATATTCAATGCATGAACTATGGAAACAAGATCTAAATCATGTGTGGCATAATTCATTCCGTGTTCATTAAGATTTCTAGACTCATAACCAATGACGGGTCCACTCTAGGTGAGGAGTACACCAAGTCCTTCTTTGCAAGTATTTGTACACACCACAAACAATTGGGTCAACAATCTTCAATATAGGTGCACTGGTAAGTAGTTCTTTCAACAAATTAAAATTTTCTTCACACTTTGTTGTCCAATCAAACTCAATTCCCTTCTTCTATAAGGAAGTGATGGGATGAGTGGTCTTCAAAAATGATGCTATAAATATCTTGTAGTATCCAGGTAATCCCATGAAAGATATGATTTCTTAAACATTTTTGGTCACTGACCATCCTCTAATGGCTTCAATCTTTTTTGTATCTACTATTATACCTTCTTCTGAAATAATGTGTCCCAAATAATGAATCTTCTCTTGGTAAAAAGAGAACTTACGTAGATTTGCATAAAGATGACGTTCCCTCAACACTTGCAACACTAACTTCAAGTGATGTTCATGTTCTTCCTATGACTTTGAATAAATAAGTATTCCATCCAAAAACACAATGAAAAACTTGTCTAGATAATTTCAGAATATGCCATTCATCAAGCACATAAAGACAGTTGGTGCATTGGTCAATCCAAATGGCACCGCTACGAATTCATAATTCCCATAACTAATTCAAAAAGTTGTTTTACTAATTTCTTCTTGATTCTCACCTAGTGATATCCTGATCTCAAGTCTATCCTTGAAAAAATATTTTCTCTTCTTAACTAGTCAAAGAGGTCGTCAATCCTTGGCAGAGGGTACTTGTTCTTCACTTTGGCTTTGTTCAACTATCTAAAATCAATACATAGCCTCAACATTCCATCTTTCTTTTTCACAAAGAGTATTGGTGCTACCCAAGGTGAAACACTTGGGTGTATGTACCCCTTCTTCAATAATTATTCGAGATGCATTTGCAATTATTTAATTCATGTGTACTCATTCTATAAGGAGTCTTTGATACTGGGGAAGTTCGGGGAACTAAATCAATAGAGAAATCTATCTCCCTTTTTCATGGCAATCCTAGTATCTCTTGGAATGCATCTTCAAACTTTTGCAATACTGAAAATTATTCAAGGATTGGATCTTTGGATTTTTTTGGCTCCTCGACATGGGCTGCATAGAATTGACATATTTTCCTGAAACATCTCTTCAACTATAAGGCTGAAATCTCCATGAGAGAAATGGGTCTTGGAATTCACTTCAAAGTCCTCTTCTTCCCTTATGCACCAAGACATGTAAATGTTTTATTATGGAAATCTAGGATGGCATGGTGCATGTCCAACCAATCCATTCCAATAGGGATATCATATGATCATAATGGTATGATGCTCATATCAAAACTAGTATTTACCCCATTCAAATTTATCAGAAAATCTTTGACAGTCGCATGGATCTTCTTTTTGGTTCTAGTGGCTAGCTAAACCAACCAAAGGTCTTTCAAGTTTTCCCTTTTTCAAATGAATTATGTCCACTATTTCATTATCCATAAAATTATGGCTTGCTCTTGAATCAATTAAAATATCAATGAGATGATTTATCATCTTACCTTCTGTTATCACACTAAATTTCCTTGGGTTTTTGGTTTGTTTTTATCCTTTTTTAAGCCTTAGATTTTAATTTTTTAAGTTTCATACCTTAAAAGTTTATGTTTGTTAGGACCCCTTAGATAAATAAAGTGTTGAGTCATAACTCATGTTTGATCCTCAAATTGATTTTTGGACTTAGAACCATTTTAGTTCATGACTTAAATTTTGGTCCCCTTCATGATTTGTAACTAGGATCGATCCCTCCCACGACTAGACTGATGTGGCACATGATTCTCCTCATTCATGACCGTGTAGTCATGCCTTGCTATCCTTCCTTACCTGTCCAATCATTTTTTAAATTGGAGTGTTGCCCACTCATCAGGTAGATCTGTAGTGCCTTTCCCGTTCATCATGTTTCCACCACGAGTTATGATTACCACGAATGACGTCATGTTCCTTGTTTTCAATTCCAGGAGTTGGTTAAAGATACCTTCAAGATCTATTATTTATGATCCCTGATAACGGTTTGTAATTTGAAAATTCAAGAATGTTGCACTGCTCAAACTCACAGTTATGACCAGGCGACAGCGGTGCAACCAAATCTGATACTGAGGCATATGAGGGCCAAAATGTTCGTGACTTCATCTTGAGATTTCGATGAAGCTTAAAATAGGTGTTTACTCCATAAGTATCCCGTGTTTTCTTCTCTGCACATTAAGTTTTACAAAGAATTAGCACTCAAAGTTTGGTTTATCGGGCTTGCACAATTGTAAGGGACTCATCTTCACATCATACCCTTGTCTCCTCTCTTTTAAAACCTGTGAACTTCATTGCCTGTATCAAAGCCTGAATACATCTTCCCGACATAGCTATTGAGGTTGAAAGAATCTAAACAGTCTATCCTCTGCATACACATCGGGCTACCCAGAGTCGCTGCTTAACCACACTGTGTCTCCCCTGCTTCCTTTGATTTTCAAGTTAATCATTTTTTCCCAACTACAAAGGGCCAATTACAAAGTACCCTCTCACTGTCTGAAATTTCAATACATGTACAAATCTAGGGGTGGAATTTCCACAGTCAAGCCTTGTCTTACTAACACCAGTCTGTTTCAAAGGTCAGTTTTGTACATTTGAAGCTCGTTTTTAATTCCTCCTAGTTATTACTACCCCATAAGCCACAAGAAGCTCTCATTATAAGCTATGGAGACTCATCATATGAAGAAGACACACAAACAGGGCAAGGTGGTTAGAATAGAACCTATGGATATGCATCTTTTTGATATAGAGCCCATGGCAAGAGAGGTTTTTCAAAGAGTGGGATACCTCTCTTTTTGCCAGAATATGCAAAGAGGCCATCCAGAGGTAACAAGATAGTTTGCAATACATTTTGATGGAAGGAGAACCAAGGTTGGGTATTTAGAATTTGAGGTTACTGAGGCTTCTATTTCAGCTACAACATGAATCCCTATCACAGGTGAAAAGTGGTTTAAAGCCATGGCTTTGAGTTCATCCTATGACAAAGATCTCCTTTAGCCTGAACATCAAGCCAGTGATTTGTCTAAAGGTGTGCCAAGGAATCTATTGATTGAACATTTTGACAGGATATTGAAGATCATCCAAAGATATTTTACATCTGAAGGGAGGTTTAACACATTATACCAGTACCATATAAGGCTTTTGCTACATTTTACTCGTAAAGTTGAAATGAATATTCCCTACTACTTATTAAGGAGCATAGGTAAGATGTCAGACAAGATTCAATCCAAGTCTAAGGATGTGGATACTAACATCTTCCACTCTAGATTGATCAGAATGCTAGTCTCTAAGGAATTGGGAAAGAAAGAGATTTCATGGGAACATTTTGTTGTTGCTTCTCAATTTAAGTTGGATATAGCATCTTCTCCTCGATCGTAGATTGCAATTCATTTATCACCCACCAGTGTTGTTAAAGCAGGGACCAGTAGGAATATAAAGGGCAGAGCCCCTATTCAAGTTTCAAAGGTCATCAAGCAAGTCATAGGAATGGAGGAGGAAGATTTCCCTTTCCCACAAAGATATTTTTCACCACCTCCTCCACCAAGGTTAGAAGAGGTCCCTTCTTCTACCAAAACTACATCCAAGAAAGGGAAGAAGCTACACTTCCCCTCTTCTCTTGCAACAACCAATACCAAGGGCATAAGACCTTTCACAATATCATCAGTTCCCAAAGAGGTGTTTGAAGAATAGTCCCCATCAGAGATCCATGTACTAAAGAAGAAGGGTAAAGGCATTAAAAATCCCGGGGAAAGGAAAGAATAAACCCCTGTGCAAAAGAAGAAAAATAAAGACAAAGACATCAAGAAGCCTGATGAAGAACACAAGGAAATTCCCATGCAAGTGGAAAAGGAGACCGAGAAAAATCTTGTTGATACTGTGCATGTCACTACTCCACCTGACAATCATACATTCAAAAGATTGATTAGGAAACTTAGGGATGATAGGGAGGAGGTAGCTCATCTTAAAGCAGAAGATATGAATCATAGGGCTTAGATGAAAGAACTCATGGATGGATACAAACACAGTATTGACCTAGCAAGGTTTGCAGAAATAAAGGCCCAACCTCTCCATAGGAAAATCCAAAACCTTTATAGGAAGAACAGAGGCTTTCAGTCTCAGAACAGGAAGCTCAAGGCCAAGTTGAAGAATTTTCAAGATGAAGTAGCTCAAAGAAAGTTGCAAGTATTGGTTGAAGCTGCTATTGAGAAAAAGACACCAACAGTTAATGAAAACACAACTCCACTGGAGAAGCCTATCATTACTAAAAGGAAGAAGTCTACTGCACCAAACTAAGATCTTCCTTCTACGAGAAAGAGTGTGAGGTTAAGTGTCAATGTAATGAAATAGCCGGTGAAAGGTGAGCCCCATTTTTTAGGATGGTTCCTTTTTTGTGAGGGTAAATTGTTATTGGAATATTACCTCTGCCACCTATACAGGCTTCTAAGTACTTGATTCTCAAAGTATTGGGTTTTTGTGAAGTGATAACTCCCTCAGTAGTAAAATGCATACATTCTGTAGTGCTTTGGCGCTAAAGAATAGTCTATTTTAGTATTCCACTGGTATGCTACCTAGAGTGCTACCAAGTCACCTAAAGATAATGGGTTTGATACTATCCAAAGTCACTACTTACTCTGCACATGTTCAAGTTGGAGGTGTTGCATTTTTTACAGTGCTACCTAAAAGTTGCACAGAGACGCACAGTGGCGCTACCAAATTTCGCTACCTAATATCTGGTAGAGAAGGAATTTGCACACAAACTCAACACATTGGCGCTACCGAATTTCACTACCTAATATCTGGCGGAGAAGGAATTTTCACACAGATGCAACATAGTCATGCTACCTAAATTCGCTACCTAATATTTTGTAGAGGCCAAAGTTTGCACAAATGATTGGAAGGTTCGGTGCTACCTTTTCTAGTTGTCCAGTTTTGAAGTGCGCTACTCAGATTGCTACTCAAAAAAGATACCAACAGACACGAGGGATCCAGGAGGGACAAGATAACAACTTTTTGGATAATTGATAATGGAGAAGATGGCAGAAACAACAACTGACATCATGATGACAACCACATGATCTTGAAAGACACATGGAAAACAAGGAGCTACGCAGCAAAGGGGAATCAAGTCAGTTTGAAGTTTGGTTGGATTAGTCACCAACATTTTCCTATTTTATAGCATAGGTTTTTAGCCAAGTTGTTAGATGAAATAAATTCTTAGATATTTTCAAGGGAAGGAGGCCAACTCGTACCTCCAGTTTTTGCCTCCCTTTTGTTATAAATAGATAGATGAAATGCTTTAGTAGGTTTGGATGGTTGAACAAGGCTATGTACTGGACTTAATACATTTTGGTTAATAGAAAACAGCTTCTCCTTCAGCTTATTTTCTTCTGATGCTAAATGTTCATGATTTGAATGATTGTGGTAATGTTATGGTGGATGTTTGATCATTATATTATCACGATGTTTATTTAGCTTCCTTACCTTCTAAGTTCAAGAAAATCTTGTGTTAAGAAACTTTCTTCCTTAGGATTTTTGTAGACCTGATGTTTATAGCAGCCCCTACATTCCTCTCATTCAAGTCTTCCCTCTACTCATACTTACTCCCAATTACTGATTGAAGTTTTCCAAGACCTTAATTTCTGGTGCATGCTAGCCCTGTTTTCTTAGCTGGAACATTATCATTTTGAGTCTTTTTCCATTTGACCCTATAAAACACTCTTACATTCACATATAACCTGATGGGTACTAGGCTTTCCTTCCATGCATTTTTAAGGTGATTCCTAGTGCTAACCTTCTTGGCGCCATTGTCAGGGATGATTTGAAGACTTTTCCCTAGGATTAAATGACACATCATACTAGTCCTAAAGGTGCATTAGAACTTAGTATCTTGAAGATTGTAGCTTGCACCTGGCAACTCCATTGTTTCAACGCTGGCACCTAAAGGAAGACATACAAGATCAAATCCACAACTCCCTTTGGTTCCATCTGAGGCTGACCCAGAGAAAATAATCAAGAAGGGAAAAGCTTCCCAAAAAACAAATTCTGCTTCTGGTCAGTTGCCTGATTCCACTCTTGATACTCCAATTGTTACATCAAGTAAGTTTTCTTTACCTCCTGATGAAGTATCTAAGAAACTTGATTTTGAAGAGTTTCTTGTTGAATACTCTCCCTTTGAAACTGATTTGAAAGAAGAAAACATCAACATTTTTTCTTCCCCTGGTATTGAAAGGTGTTTCAGTCTTGATAGTTTTGAAGATTTCCCTACTTTAGGTTTTTCTACACCCCTTTCTGTTAAACATTTTGTTTCCAAAGAAGTGGAAACTTCGTCCCCTTCACAGAATTTACCATCTTCTTCAAAGACTTAGCCCTCTGCTATGAAAACTGAAACCCCCCCTTCATACTTTCATTCTTCTCCTAATCTGCACACAATCAATTCTCCTTCTCCTTCTTGTTCACCAATAGTTCAAAATAAAATGGCAGTTGTTAAACCCCCTACAGATAGGATGGATGCCATAGTGGCTGGAAGATACGCTCCTCTAGTCTTACCTCAACCAGTGAATGCTCTCCCTCCTGGAGATTATTTGAAATACATGCCCAAGTTTACAGGAGAAGAAGATATAACAACTGAGGAACATCTTGCTTCTTTCTACAACTATGCAGATAATCAAAACATTGAAAATGAGGATGTGTGGATGAGGGTTTTCGTCCAAAGCCTTTTTGGTGAGGCTAGGAAGTGGTTTAGGGGTCTGGACCCTGGATCCATTACTGGTATTGAGGCATTAGAGGAAGCCTTCTTGAGGCACTGGGGGGACAAAAAGGAATTTTTGTAGTACATCACCGAATTCAGATCCCTAAAAAGGAAATAAGGAGAGTCTGTCTCTGACTTTTCTAAAAGATTTAACAAAATGTACAACAAGATTCTTGATGAGATAAAACCCACTGAAACCTTTGCAAAAATCACTTATGTCGGTGCCTTTGACCCCGAGTTCTTCCTCCTATTGAGAGAAAGATCACCTTCCTTAGTTCATATGCAAGATGATGCCTTGGAGATAGAATCCAATATAGTGGCATCAAATAAGATCAGGGGGAAATCTAATAGGGATAGGAGAAAAAACAGAGCTGAATCTTCAACTTATGATTCCTCTGTTGTCCATTCTCAAGTAGATGAGCTGACCAAATTAGTAAAATCTCTTTCTACTAAGTTTGAGAAGTTAAAATCAGAAGGGAAACAAACATATAGAAATTCTCAAAACACTGACAATAGAGGTAACTTCAGGAGACCAAATAATGCTCCCCAAATCCTTCCCAGAGATCCTAGAAACAGAGAAAGAGATGATCAGAGGGTACAAGCTCCTTTCCAAAACAATTTGGTTGTTGATGAAGAAGAAGAGGAGGTAGAAGTTGATCCTTAGATTCACTGCTTAGGTGACACATCCCCATCCCCACACTTGACTCAATCCTCTTATGAGCAATCCTTGATGGATATTCAAATTAATGAATTAAGTAAGGGAGAGAAATCAAAATAAAATAATAATAGATATAATCTGAGATCTAAAAAGAATGAAGAAAAAATTGATGCCCCTAATCAGCTTGCCCAAAAAGAATATTATGCCAAGGTTGTGCCAGTGAGTAGCAAGGAAAAAGACTCTCAAAGTTCACAAGTTCTGATCAGAAATCCTTCTCCTGAAACCAAAGAGATCTTGAAACCTTCTTCTTCCTTCAGTTTTGAGAATGAGATCCAGAAAATAAAGATCCTTGTACCTTTTTTGGAATTAATAAAAAATGAAGAATTTAAAAAATATCTATCCAAAATGTTACAGCCTGAAGCCTCTCCAAATGCCATTGATTCAGTAAATCTGCAAGATGAAAAGCCAGTAGTGATTTTGGGTCCATTGATAGAAGACAAATATGATTCATCCCCCCCTTTGTATACATCATTGAATATTCATGATAAGGTCATGCATAATTGTTTGATAGATTCAGGGGCATCCCACAATCTCATGCCAAAATATGTTATGGATGAACTTGAGTTAAAAATCACAAAGACTTACCATGACTTATATTCTTTTGACTCCAGAAAAGTGAAGTGTCTTGGATTCATTAAGGATATGGTGGTGACTTTATTTCAGTTGCCCATGAAAAGTATACTTATGGATATTGTAGTAGTTGATGTTCCCCCCAAGCGTGGCATGCTCTTGTCAAGATCCTAGATAAAAAGACTTGGGGGAACCCTGTAGATGGATTTATCATATTCTACTATTCCCGTTTTCGGGGGAGAGCATAGAAGACTTTACAGGGAAGCTCAATTGGCTTACATCATTAGTGATGAAGCAAACCCCACAAATCACCATGTTTTTGCTTTTGATATAGATCTACGATCTAGCATTTTGCAACTCACTGACGCTCCTGAAGCCCCTCTAGAAATCAGAAAATAGTATGTTACCTTTTGTGAAGAGCCTCCTCTAACCACTTATTTCTGGAAAATTCTCTTTGATGGAGCCTCTTCTAAGGAAGGTGTTGGTGTTGGGGTGGTCTTTGTCTCACCGACTCAAGAAACTATATCTTTGTCATATAAGCTAGAATTTGAACCTCCTAATAATGTGGCAGAGTATGAAGCTCTTGTCTTAGGATTGAGTGATTGTAAGGACATGGGAATAGAAGAGATGTCAGTATTTGGGGATGCTGAATTAATAGTCCATTAGATTAAAAATCTTTATCAAACAAAGCACCTTAGGCTTAGATCTTATATAAATGAAGTGTGGGATTTGGTGGACAGTTTTTTCTCTGCTTTTAACATATCATTTATTCCTAGAGAAGAGAATACCATGGTTGATTCTTTGGTTGTATAAGCAAGCAACTTCAGAATTCCTATACCACCTAAAATCAAGTATGATGTAGAAGTCAAGTACATGCCTTCTATACCAGACAATGTAAAATATTGGAAGGTGTTCGAAGATGATTTAGAACTTAAAAATTTCCTTGAGACTTTTGATGCGTTTTCTGCATTACACATTGATCATGATCATGATTCAGAAATTACTCCTCATGCTGATGTTTTCCTCAATAAAATTGTTAATCATCATATTGTGTAGCTACCTAGAAATCATATTCCTAAAGGACTAGTTCCTTTGGAAATATTATTTGACGGGAATGATGTGGTAGGGAAAGGGAAGGTGTCCACTAATGATGTTGATATAACTAAGTGTAATTTGGCCACTGAAAAGAATCTGAAATATGTCAAATTGTAGAGCAGCCTATTAGAAGAGTAGAGGGCAAAATATACTAAGTTGTTGAAGGAATTTGTTGATGTATTCACTTGGACTTATGAAGATATCAGAACTTATGACACAAGAATTATAGAGCACGTGATTCCAGTAAAAGAAGACACCAAAGCTTTCAAGCAAAAATTGAGGCAAATTAATCCTATGTTGTTGCCTGTCATGGAGAAAGAGGTAAACAAGATTTTAGATGCAAAAATTATCATTCCTTTGAGGTATTCTGAATGGGTGGCCAATTTGGTCCCAGTAAGGAAAAAGAACGGAGAAATCAAACTTTGCGTCGATTTCCGAATTCTGAACAGAAGCTCAAAAAAGGATAATTACCCTTTGCCCAAGATGGAACACATATTACAGAAGGTGCCATGATGTCCATGGTTGATGGTTTTTCTGGGTACAATCAGTTCTTTGTTTTTCCAGAATATAGAGAGAAGACGACCTTTACCACTCCTTGGGGTACATTTATGTACGCCAAGATGCCCTTTGGTTTGATGAATGCAAGGGAAACTTTTCAATGAGCTATGGACATAGAATTTATTGGAGAGAAGGATAAGTTTTTTGTTATCTATTTATATGACATAAATGTTTACTCTCAGTATGATAAAGAACACTATGATCACTTAAGAAAGGTCTTCTTCAAATGCAGAAAATTTGGCCTCTCTTTGAATCCGAAAAATCATTGTTTGCCATGAAGGAAGGAAAATTATTGGGTCATATTGTGTCAGCTGAAGGGGTAAGGATTGATTCCAGCTGGGTTGAAGCTATACAAACATTGTCACTTCCTAGATCCAAAAAAGAGGTTCAATCTTTTCTGGGAAAAAATAATTTTTTGAGAAGATTTGTGTCAAATTTTGCTGAGTTGGTTAAGTATATCACAACCATGCTGAGGAAGGGTAGTGAAATCGAATGGACTGTTGAGTCCCATAATTCTTTTGATCAGATAAAGAAATCCTTGACTGAAGCTTTGGTTCTTGTCAGCCCAGACTACTCCAAGGACTTTCTTATTTTTTCTTTTGCCTCTTTTGATATAGTAGCAACAATCCTATTGCAGAAGAACGTTGAAGGCTTAGAGAAACCCATTGCCTTTTTTAGCAGGGCATTGAGAGATGTTGAATTAAAACATGACATCATGGATAAGAAATCCTATGCATTGGTTAAATCTCTTAATTCCTTCAGAGTTTATGTCCTGCATTCAAGATTTATTTCTTATGTCCCATCAGCTGCTATAAAATAAATTCTTATTCAGCCTGATATAGACAGAAAAAGGAGCAAGTGGATTGCTAAATTACTTGAATTTGATTTGGAAATTAAGCCTACCAAATTGGTTAAAGGTCAGGGTTTAGCCAAGCTCTTGGCTGAATCAAATTTCTCAGCATTGGGGGTGAATTTCATCCACTCATGTTCAGAAAATCAGTAGGATGAATTAACTGATAAAGGTTGTCAAATCATCTCTACATTAGCAAATTGCAGCTAGTACAAGGACATTATATTTTTTCTGCAAAATTTACAGCCTCCAAGTGGTATGGAAAAGAATAAGGTGAGAGCCTTAAAACTCAAATCAATAAAGTATTGCCTTGTTGATCAAATTTTGTATTGGAAGGATCCATTAGGAGTGCTTTTGAGATGTCTAGACCCCCAAGAAGCCCAAAATATTATGTCTGATTTTCATGACAGTTTATGTGGGGGGCATCATTATTGGAGAACCATGGCACACAAGATCCTCAGGGCTAGGTACTTCTAGCCTAGTTTGTTCACTGATGTTTGTGCTAAGATCAAAGCCTGTGCTAAATGTCAGAAGTTCTCTGGAAAGTAGCAACTTAAGTCTTTTCCATTAAATCTAGTGGCAGCTTCATGGCCTTTCCAACAATGGGGCATAGATTTTATTTGGGAAATTCATCCCACTTCTAGTGGTCAACATAGATGGATCTTTAATACTACAGATTACTTTACTAAATGGATTGAATCTATTCCTACAAGGAATGCTTCCCACAAAGTGATCGTTGGTTTCCTTGAAGACATTATGGAAAGGTTTGGGTGTCCTAACAGAATCGTCACTGATAATGTTGCATCTTTCAAGGTTGAACCATTGATTCAGTTCTGTGAATAGTTTGGGATCACTTTGATTCATTCTACCCCTTAATACCCTCGGGGAAACGGGATTGCAAAATCCTCAAACAAAAGCCTTATAAAGATCATTAAAAAGTTGTTAGAGGATAACAAAAAGGCATGGGACTCAAAACTCAAATTCGCTCTATGCACTGATAGAGTGACGGTAAAAAATTCCCTAGGAATTTCCCCTTTCTAGATGGTGTATGGAGTTGAGGCAATTTTTCCTTCTCATCTTTCCTTACCTGTGGCAAAATTCTTCCAAGATTACTAAGGGGAGCCTGATCATATGATCAGAAGGATTCAACAACTAGTTGAAGTGCAACAGACTCAAGAGCAGCTTGTAGACAAAGCATATGATCATCAACTAAAGATCAAGCAGGAATTGGACAAGAAAGTTGTAAGGTCTCTTCCAACAGAGCCTTATAAAACATAAATTTAAATAGAGAAATGTTATCTTAACATCTTTACAATTCATTATTCAACATATAACCATTCATAACCATTCATTATTCAACATAATTAAAATTTATGAACAACATCATAATAAACTACATATTCAACATAATAATGAAAATACATACCTCTAATTGATGCTACTGTTGTTCTCCAACTCTGCCTGATGCTCTGCCCAAAATCGTCTAACCTCCCAGCCAGCTAGGAACAGAGCCTCTTCGGCTCCCTAGCTCCAGGATTTCGTAAGGATTCCTGGCCCCCAAGCCGAAAACTCCCAGCAACAGGTGCCCCCTATCTCAGTCCACCAAACTCCAACAAGTTCCTCAAGAAAAAACCAGTACCAAGCTACTCCAGCCCCAAACCAGCAATACAGTCCTCTCCTCTCTCCAAATGATGCTCTCTCCCCCAAAAATCCAAAAGTCCTTTCTAGAGTGTTTTTCCCTCCACTTATCCTTCTTTCCCCCTTCTCTCATTCACCGCCTTCTCCCTTTCATTAAGAATCACCCACCTTATCCCTCCATTCAATGCCAACCACCGTATCCCCTTTCTCTTTAATGGTTCCATCATTCAATACATTAAGTCTCCATTTAATAAATTAAAATTTATTAAACTCAAATTCATTAACCAAATATTTAATCATGAAATTAATTAATTAATTAATTAACTAATATACTTTAAACAATTATTAAATTAGGACAATTAATTAATTAATTAATTAACTAATATACATTAAACAATTATTTAAATCATGACAATTGATTAATTACTTAGGGTTGTTACATACACCCACCCTTCATGAAACTTCGTCCTGAAGTTAAAGTATTTTAAGATAAAAGGGAAAAGACACAGGGTTCACACCTTCATATCCAATAACCAAGATTTTTAGTAAGTAAGCCAAGAAAACTCATACATACTAGTGTACATGTACAAGAAATGCATGTTTAGCTAGTACATACAAGTCTCGTGCATGTACTAATAACAATAACTATCACCCCTATAGTAATTTATGTATGCATCCCATCCAATCAACAAGACTATTCATTTTATAAAAGATAATAAACCAATGAAATGTTTGTGAATTCCCTTAATTACAATAATCTATCTCAACAATTTTTATTTAGACAATTGTA
>ML811776.1:113230-155710 GCA_009831015.1 Picea engelmannii
TCAAGTTAGAAATAGATCTCATAATATCCCATAATTCAATTAACGTCACCCATTCATAGAATTATAATTTACATAATAGATTGCATCATATCCAACATCATTCAAATAGCATTTAAACCTTCATAGGATTTGCATTCATAGAATATATCACATCATATCCATCATCATCAATAACATTTAAACATTCATAGAATTTACATTCACATAGTATATCGCATCATATCCATCATTATTCAAATACATTTAAACATTGATAAAGGTTCATACGTCTTAAAAGTTCAAGTGTATCATTTAATAGTTTTACTGTGAATAGAACACAAAGGTGATTAGGCTTCAGGTAATCCTAGCTATCTAAGTCAACAGGTGGTGTTACATACGCGCAACCTTCAAGACAAACATTTTTGAGGTGGTCAAAAACAAAGTGAGGGATAATCCCGTCGTAATGTCTCGGCATCCTCCCAAGTAGCAGATCCTGGACTATACTTGTCCCACTGGACCTTAACTTGGTCCACCAGACGGTTCCTGAGTTGTCAGACTCTACAGTCCAATATGCATAATGGTTCTACCGTGAGGGTTCCCATGTCCGATACCTGCAATTCCTTCCAATTTAGTTTATGTGATTCATCAGCAACATAATGACGTAGAACATATACATGAAAAACATTATGAGTTTTATGCAAGTGGGGTGGTAGTACGAGATGATAGGAAACGGGTCTAATTTTCTATTGGATTTTGAACAGTCCTATAAATTGAGGTGAAAACTTTGTCCCCTTCCCGAACCGAATGGTACTCTGATTAGGCCTGATACGAATGAAAACCTGATCTCCCACTTTATAACTTCGATCAGTCCTGTGTGCATCCACATAAATTTTTTGTCTATCCCGTGCTTCCTTTAGTCTCTGCCTAATTTGAATCACTTGTTCCTCCATCTCTTGAATCAATTCTGGCCCAACTGTTACTCAATCTTCTAACCTCTCCCAACTCAACGATGTTCTGCATGGCCTTCCATACAGAGCTTCGTAGGGTGGCATTCCTATGGAGATATGAAAACTGTTATTGTAGGCGAACTCTACCAAAGGTAGGTACTTCTCCCAATGGGTTTGATTATCCATAACATACATCCTAAGCATGTCTTCCATAACCTAATTTACTCTCTCAGTTTTCCCATGTGTTTCAGGATGATAGGTTGTACTTAAGTTCAATTGAGTCCCCAACGCTGACTGCAAACTTTTCCAAAACCTATAAGTGAATCTGGAGTCCCTATCTGAAATGATCTTCTTATATATCCCATGCAAACGGATGACCTCACTTACAAACATGCATGCCACATCAGTGACATCATAAGTGTCTCTAACTGGAATAAAATGAGCACTCTTGATTAACTTATCAACTATCACAAGAACGACATTGTGTCTATGAGATGTGAGCGACAACCCCACAACAAAGTCCATGGAAATGACTTCCCACTTGGATATAAGAACATCATGTGGTTGTAGGAGGCATGCCAAGTGATGGTGGTCGGCTTTCACTTGCTGAAACTCTAGGAATTTGGCGACAAAATGGACTACTTCACGCTTCATTCCTACCCAGAAGAAAATCTTCCTCATGTCTGCGCACATCTTCTTCACACCCGGATGCGCACAGTAAAGTGCTCTATGGGATTCCTTCAATATGATGCTTCAAATATCCCCATCTTTAGGGATGTACATCCTTCCTCGATATCTCAATAGTCCATCTTCTTCCAGACTATATCCTTCATACTTTGGATCTACTTGCCTCCCACTCTGGAGGTTTGAAGTAACCTTTAAATACCAACAGTATCCATGGAGTTACGTCGACACACATTCCCTCAAATTGACTTTTAAGGGTACCAAGGAGAAGACACGTGGCCTCCTACTCAAGGAATCCACTACCACATTCTCTTTTCCCTTGATATATGAAATACCAAAATCGTACTCACTCATGAAATCACTCTATCGCCTTTGCCTGGCATTCAGATCCCTTTGAGTGAAGAGATGTTTTAAACTTTGATGGTTCGTTTTGAGCTCAAAGTTTCTCCCTACTTGATAGTGCCTCCAAAGTTTTAGAGCTAGCATTATAGCTGCCAACTCTAAATCATGAGTAGCGTAAATTTCCTCGTGCTTCTTCAACTTCCTTGACGCATAAGCTATCACTCCTCCATCCTGCATTAGCACGGCTCCCAACCCTTGCTTCGAGGAATCCGTGCAGACTGTGAAGTCCTTTTCCATATCCGACACTTGTAGAATTGGTGCACTAGTTAGTAACCTTTTAAGCTCGATGAATGCACTATCGCATTCTTCTGTCCATTCATACCTGACCCCCTTGCGCTGCAAAGTGGTGATGGGTTTCTCTATTTTAGAGAACCCTTCCACAAATATCCGATAATAACCTACTAGCCCCATGAAGCTTCTTACCTCATGAGCATTTTTCGACACTGGCCACTCCATAATGGTCTTTACCTTTTTCGGGTCCACAGAGATTCCTTCACTAGAAATGATATGACCTAAATAGTGAATTTATTTCTGGAAAAAGGAACACTTCGACAACTTCCCATACAATTTGTTCTCTCTAAGGCAAGACAACACCACTCGCAAGTGTTCCTCATGTCCTCTTTCATTCTTGGAATAGATGAGGATATCATCTAGAAAGACTTGTACAAAGTGGTCCAGGTATTTCCGGAATACACCATTCATGAGGCTCATGAATACTATTGGTGCATTGGTCAATCCGAAAGGTACTACAACGAACTCGTAATACCCAAACCAAGTTCGAAAAAAAGTTTTAGGAATATTGCCTTCCTTAATCCTTAACTGGTGATACCCTGATCGCAAATCAATTTTTGAGAATACCATTGCTCCTTTCATCTGATCAAAGAGGTCATCTATTTGTGGCATTGGGTACCTATTTTTCACTATAGCACGGTTCAAGTCCCTATAATCTATACATAGTCGTAAGGAACCGTCCTTCTTCTTCTCAAAGATTACTGGTGCACCCCAAGGTGAGACACTGGGCCTTATTAGCCCTAAGTCGACTAGCTCTTTTAACTGCATCTACAACTCACAAAGTTCTGGCCCTATCATCCTATACGGAGTCTTGGAAATTGGTTTTGTACTAGGTTTTAGCTCAATAGTGAAATCAAGCTCCCTCTCAAGAGGTAACCCTGGTAACTCGTTCGGAAAAACATCTTTAAACTCTGAAAATACTGGGTACTGATCCAAGGAGGGTCCTTTCCTTTCACTCACTGCTTCCACTACATAAATTTGACACCCTTGCCTCATGCACCGCTTAACCTTCATAGTTGAGATAAAGAGTAGAGACACCTTTCTCCATACACCGTGGATCTCTACTGGCCTTCCTTCATCGTCAACACAAAGAACCCTTTTTGTGAAACAATCTACCATAGCTCAATGGGATTCTAACCAATCCATTCCAATGATTAGGTCATACGTCCCGAGAGCAGTGACGTATACCTTCAACCTGGTAGTACACACTCCCAGGTCTACTAGACAATTATCAACTCTAGGTCCTACCGCTTGTTTTTCCCCCAAAGCCATCTTGACTTATTTAATGCAGATGGTGAAATGAAACTATCTGTAGCACCAAAATAAAATAAAATTTTAACATTGATATGATTTAGCGTACCTAACAATTCCACCACCGTGGATTGATGTTCTGCCTGGCGATTATTAACTGTTGCATAAATCTGGTGGTTGCCACTTGCCCTCCCCATCGGGGCCTTTCCTTCTCTATGCACAAATCCTGCTTGCAACTCTTGGTAGTCACACTGGTAATGGGGTCCTCCACATCCCCAACATGTAACACAAGATTGAACTTGTGTACTTCTCTGTGACGGTCTCTAAAATGAGTTCCTTCCCCTAGAGCCCCTACCTCTACCACCTGCTCTCGAAGATGGTTGTGAACCTGCCTGCGTCGTTGGTGATGAACGGGATGCTGCACTCGCTACCATTGAAATTCATGTGGCGACTATCCTTGGTGCGACTCTATTACCATATGGAGGTGGTATGGAGCTCCCTCCCCTGGAAAATGTCTTAGGGGCCTTCCCCACGAATCCAGGACGATGCGAAAAGGTCAACCTCATACTTCCATTTAAGTTCATGTGTTCCTCAACATAACATGCATTTTCTACTGCTTATGTTACCGAAGACGGTTTCCACATATGTACCATGGCCCTTATCTTAGGGTTTAACCCATAGACAAAGTGTTATGCCTGTCATTGATCATTATCCATGTACAAAACATATTTTACCAATTCCATGAACCTGATCTCGTACTCTTCCATGGTCCTATTCCCTTGTACTAGAGCATGAAATGCTCCCACCTGCTATTCCTCATAGTAAGCTGGTAGATATTTTCTTCGGAACCTCTCCTCAAAAAGTTCCCAAGAGACGGTGTCTGGGGTAAGGTGCAACTACCTCTCTAGGTTGCCCCACCAGTTCAAGGCACTGTCCCTTAACTGAAAGACTGTTATTTTCTCCTTTGATGTGGATGCATAGTCCCTTAAGGTGAAACATCGTGTCATCCCTTCCAACCATGTTTCTGCATGTTCACTGGCACGACCCCCAGCGAACTCTGGAAGTTTGATCTTCTGCAGTTCTCTAGTGATGTCCTCAGGTGGAGGCCCTCCCCCTGAATACCTTGATGCTTTAGGATTACCCATTCCAGATGGTGGGGGCTCCACTTCGATCCATGCTGGCTAACGCCCCTTTAAAGTCTCATTTATGGCCTCCAAAGAGTGAAAAATGAGAGCTAATTCAGGCGATGGTGGTGGCAGCGCTAGAGGTCTCTACGTCGATGCCCCTCTTCCTTGATTTCCTCGAGTCCTAACCATCCTGTATAATTGAATCTGCATCAACCAAGAGTTTGTCAGGAAGAGTCTAAGGACATTCACCTTTGCGCAACTTAAACTTGAAAACAGGGTTAGGCGTAAGTTTTTTTTTACTTGTCTGTAAATAAATGTTACTCTCTTTAGGGGAAGTGGCTAGGTTAAATTTAAAGCGTCTAAGCTCGATGTCTTCGCCTAAGAAAACTACTGAATCTCTCGCCTGGTAGCTACGCTAGCATTGTACCACACTCGCCTATTCCTCTAACTTACCTTCCCAGTGCGCATGAAGTCCCCTCTCGCTTATCTTGGTCTAAGTCTTTAAATTTTATTTTTTTTAAAACTAGGTAAGGTGATTTTTTTTTTATTTATAATTAATCAACATTATATAAAAAAAAAACAAAAAAAAAAATCTAGATTAAACTTTTAACCTAAGTTTTAGTCGCCTTAATCAACACATTTAGTTAATCCAGAAATTTTAATATTATCGTTGGTATCCTACTTAAGTACCAAATTAATCCCTAATTTAATTAACCAATCAAATTAATTAATCACCTTGATTATTCACATTAATTAGTTAATTAGTTATCACCTTGCATATATTTAAATTTAAATATTATTATTATTATTAAATAATTAACATTTAAACTAAATTATATTAACAATTTTTTTTAACATTTAACATTTAATTAAGGTTTAAACTAAATTAAACAATAATAATAATATATATATTTTTATAAATAACAATAGAATAAAAAATATTAAATAAAACAATTACAATACAATTAAATAAAAGAATTAGAATAATTAGAATAATAATAAAAAAAATAAAAATATATATATATATATATATAGTGGGTCCTCGTATGAGGCCCATGTGCCCCTCTCCCCTCTGATGCTCACCCCTTAACCCTAATATCCTCCCTCCTTATCTCTTCAAACCCTACCCTCTCTCCCCTTTCCATTTCGTTTTTTTTTTTGTCAAATGCTCAGGGTGAAGGATGAGGCCGACCATGGCCATTCCCTCTGCTCGGCCCATATTGATGCCTACGGGCTCAAGGACTGGAGGCTACGAGCCTATCCCTGGTGCCTATGAACTCAAGGGAGTTCTCATCGGTTCAGTGGGCTGCTCAAGGAAATCCAGAAGGCATTTTTTTAGGTTCTTTTTTTTTTGCTTGGGGTGCAAGTAATGAAGGCTTAATGGCTGTGTGGGCTTGGCCACACAATTCTTTGGTTGCATGGGCTTGGACGCGTAGTGATAACACACTACTCCTCATGTTTCTCCTTTTTTTTCTTTTTTTTTTGTTTCGTTTGGTGCTTGGTAGCTTCGGCCTGTGGGCTCTGGTGCGTTAGCTTGTGTGTTGTATAAAAAGTAAGGGTTGTGGGATTCCTCATGGCTTCTTCTTTTTGGTTGTGTGCGCTCGGACTGTGTTGAAATTTGTGGTGTGACTGGGTAGTTGGTGCGCCTATGGGGAGGTCCGGGGTTCGAACCCCACAGACTCAATAAAACTTTTGCAAAGGTTGTTCAACCGGCGCACCATACATTGGTGCTTGTCTGGAATACCAGATGCGTTGTGCATCAAATTTTATCCCTCATGGGTTATCTCCTTAATGTGACTTTTCCTGATGCTTGGCGCTCGGTCTAGACCGACCTGTGTTGTGTTATATTCTACACACTATGCCCATCAGGTTTCCCCCTTGTGATTTGGTGATGGTGCTTGACCTTGGAATTGCTTGTGTTGCATGCTGATCCTTGGTTTGTGTTGATGATGTAGGTACTAGGTACTCGTGTTTGATTTATTGTGCTAACCTGTGTTATTTGCAGGTTTTCATTTACTATTTCATGTTATTTTGCAAGTGCTGACTGTGGCGGTGAGGATAGCGGTGATTGTGGGTGAGGATAGTGATGATATGTATTGAATGCATTCAAGGTTAAGCACTTGGCATTGGGTTGCATATGTGTATTGGACTATGGACTTTCGCCTACGCATAGGGTTTGTGAGGTCACATGGTGGGTGCGTCGTTGTTGGACCATACTTCAAGGCGTTGGCTTGGTAGTTGGCTTTGCGTGGTGGAACTTTGAGCCCTAGATGCATAGTGCACAATGGCGCCCTCTCGTGGGCTCCTCCTCCATGTGGCTTGGTGTTTGTGCATGATGCGTAGAGAAAGTTAATCTACTCCTTGCTAATTCCATGCAACATTGGGGTGTCAAGATTGTAACAATCTACAAATGCATTCTTTCCTACTTTGTATATTTGGTTATTGGAATTCAATTGAATAAGATTTAAATATTATTTTCATGTTGATTGTATTTTGTTCTTATGGAATAGTTTGCATCATTCAGTTTCATTACATTTCAACATTTGTTTGTGCTTCAATTTCATGAACATTGGCTAACGGCCTTAGTTGTTTCATGATTTTTCTTCTTTAAGCCTAGAGTTGGTGCCCATAGAGGACTTGTTTGTCATGATTGAGTGCTTGCCCCTTGATTACAACAAATCCCTTCTAGTGATTTTCCATTCTAAACGTCTTTAGAATGGAGAGCTCCACACCTAGTTCAAGTGCTCCATTCTCAGAGCATTTTCTAACTCCACTATTTGAAGATATAATTGTCCATACCAATGCTTAAATTACATGAAGCCGAAAAATTATGACACTCTTTCTTGGAAAGGGAATATCCCTTGAATAATGAAAATTAGGGATTATTTCCTCTAGGTGAGGAAATGATGAGAATAGGTTGTTGTGTCTATTTTTGGACTTTAACTATCGATAATAATTGTTTAGTTTAAACTTTAAACACTCGTAATTTTCAACCATCCTCCTGTGAGAAAAGTATTGTTTTTTTAAGTAGTCTACTCTAACCTAGCTTTGTAATAAGTTGAGGATCTAATTTTATCTCTAGCCTCGTATTTTTTTTTTTACAAATGAATATTATAAATATGTATTACTTTGAATAATACAAAGATGGCCATAGTTTTTATAAGTTTTCCTTAAATATATCATTTATACCTCTAGTTATTTATGTTTATTTCACCCTTTTCTAGGATTTTACCTGTATAGTCCAACCAGTTTTAAAGTTTTTAGGGGGGGTTTCAGGGAGGTTTTCAGGGTTGTTTGATTGACACAAACATGGCTTTCAGTCAAGAGTCAAGAGGATGGGTGGGCAGGTAGGCCCTTGGCTCCAGATTTTAAACCAGGGCTCTGATACCATGTGTAAGGTCTCTTCCAACAGAGCCTTATAAAACATAAATTTAAATAGAGAAATGCTATCTTAACATCTTTACAATTCCTTATTCAGCATATAACCATTCATAACCATTCATTATTCAACATAATTAAAATTTATGAGCAACACCATAATAAACTACATATTCAGCATAATAATGAAAATACATACCTCTAACTAATGCTATTGTTGTTCTCCAACTCTTCCTAATGCTCTGCCCAAAACCGTCTAACCTCCCAACCAGCTAGGAACAAAGCCTCTCCGGCTCCCTAGCTCCAAGATTCCGTAAGGATTCCTGGCCCTTGAGCCCAAAACTCCCAGCAACAGGTGCCCCCTGTCTTAGTCTACCAAACTCCAACAAGTTCCTCAAGAAAAAACCAATACCAAGCTACTCCATCCTCAAACCAGCAATATAGTCCTCTCCTCTCTCCAAATGATGCTCTCTCCCCCCAAAATCCAAAAGTGCTTTCTCAAGTGTTTTTCCCTCCTCTTATCCTCCTTTCCCCCTTCTCTCATTCACCGCCTTCTCCCTTTCATTAAGACTCACCCACCTTATCTCTCCATTCAATGCCAGCCACCTTATCCCCTTTCTCTTTAATGGTTCCATCATTCGATACATTAAGTATCCATTTAATAAATTAAAATTTATTAAACTCAAATTCATTAACCAAATATTTAATCATAAAATTAATTAATTAATTAATTAACTAATATACTTTAAACAATTATTAAATCAGGACAATTAATTAATTAATTAATTAATTAACTAATATACATTAAACAATTATTTAAATCATGACAATTGATTAATTACTTAGAGTTGTTACAAAAGTGAACAAAGAGGATTTTCAACTAGGTGATCTGGTGCTCAAGTGGGATGCACCGAAGCAAGATAAAGGCAAGCATGGTAAATTTAAATCTTTACAGATCGGTCCTTTCAAAATATTTGAGGTATTCTCTAATAACACTTTCAAGTTGTAGAATATGGAGAATGAAGAGGTTTTCGGTGGCCCTGTCAATGGGCATTTCCTGAAAAAGTACTTTGCTTGAGCCTTGAGTGGCTCTTCATGTCATTGTAAATATCATTTTCTTTTTATTTATTTTTCAATAACTGACCCCATAGCCCTAGGATAAGGCACTAAATCTACTCATTCTTGGAAGTCCGTAGGGGGCATGCCATCCCCTGTGGAGCCAATGTTATCACACTAAATTGCCTTGGGTTTTTAGTTTGTTTTTATCCTTTTTTAAGCCTTATATTTTTTTTTTTAAGTTTTTAAGTTTCATCCCTTTAAAGTTTATGTTTGTTAGGACCCCTTAGATAAATAAATTGTTGATTCAAACTCATGTTTGATCCTCAAATTGATTTTTGGAATTAGAACCATTTTAGTTCATGACTTAAATTTTGGTCCCCTTCATGATTTCTTACTAGGATCGATCCCTCCCATGACTAAACTGATGTGACACACCATTATCCCCATTCATGATCCTATAGGCATGCCTTGATGTCCTTTCTTACCTGTCCAATCATTTTTTAAATTTGAGCGCTGCCCACTCATCAGGCAGTTCCGTAGCACCTTTCTCGTTCATCATGTTTCCACCACGAGTTATGATTACCATGAATGATGTCATGTTCCTTGTTTTTAGCACCAGGAGTTGGTTAAAGATACCCTCAAGATCTCATATTTACGATCCCTGATAATGGTTTGTGATTTGAAAATTCAAGAATGTTGCGCTAATCAAACTCATAGTTCTGACCAGGCGACAATAGTGCGACCAAATCTGATACCGAGGTAGATTCGAGGGACGAAATGTTCGTGACTTCATCCTGATATTTCGCTGAAGATTCAAATAGGTGTTTACTCCACAAGCATCCTGTGTTTTCTCCTCTACACATTAATTTTCACAAAGAATTAGCACTCAGAGTTTGGTTTATCGGGCTTGCACAGTTTTAAGGGACTCATCTTCGCATCATACCCTTGTCTCCTCTCTTTTCAAACCTTTGAACTGCATTGCATGTATCAAAGCCTGACTACATCTTCCCGACATAGCTATTGAGGTTAAAAGCCTCCAAACAGTCTATCCTCTGCATACACATCGCGCTACCCAGAGTCGCTGCTTTACCACACTGTGTCTCCCCTGCTTCCTTTGATTTTCAAGTTAAGCATTTTTCCCAGCTACAAAGGGCCAATTACAGAGTACCCTCTCACTATTTGAACTTTCAATACCTATACAAATCTAGGGGTGGGATTTCCACAGTCAAGCCTTGGCTTACTAACACCAGTCTATTTCAAAGGTCAATTTTGTACATTTGAAGCTCATTTTTAAGTCCTCCTGGTTATTACTACCCCATAAGCCACAAGAAGCTCTCATTCTAAGCTATGGAGACTCATCAGATGAAGAATACACACAAAGGGGGCAAGGTGGTTAGAATAGAACTTTTGGATATGCATCTTTTGATACAAAGCCCATGGAAAGAGAGGTTTTTCAAAGAGTGGGATGTCTCTCTTTCTACCAGAATATGCAAAGAGGCCATCCAAAGGTGACAAGACAATTTTCATTACATTTTTATGGCAGGAGAACCAAGGTAGGGGATTTAGAATTTGAGGTGAATGAGGCTTCTATTTCAGCTGCAACAGGAATCACTATCACAGGTGAAAAGTGGTTTAAAGCCATGCCTTTGAGTTCAGCCTATGACAAAGATCTCCTTAAGCCTGAACATCAAGCCAATGATTTGTCTAAAGGTTTTCCAAGGAATCGATTGATTGAATAGTTTGATAGGATATTGAAGATCATCCAAAGATATTTCACATGTAAAGGGAGGTTTAACACATTATACAAGTACCATATAAGGATTTTGTTGCATTTTACTGGTAAAGTTGAAATGAATATTCCCTACTACTTATTAAGGAGCATAGGTAAGATGTCAGACAAGATTCAATCCAAGTCTAAGGATGTGGTTACTAGTATCTTCCACTCTAGATTGATCAGAATGCTAGTCTTTGAGGAATTGGGTAAGAAAGAGATTTCATGGGAACATTTTGTTGTTGCTTATCACTTTGAGTTGGATATAGCATCTTCTCCTCAATCGCAGATTGCAAGTCCTTTATCACCCACCAGTGTTGTTAAATAAGGGACCAGTAGGAAGAGAAAGGGCAGAGCCCCTATTCAAGTTTCAAAGGTCATCAAGCAAGTCACAGGAATGGAGGAGGAAACTTGTTTTTCCCCACAAAGATATTTTTCACCACCTCCTCCACCAGGGTTAGAAGAGGTCCCTTCTTCTACCAAAACTACATCCAAGAAAGGCAAGAAGCTACACTTCCCCTCTTCTCCTACAGCATCCAATACCAAGGGCAGAAGACCTTTCACAAGATCATCAGTTCCCAAAGAGGTTTTTGAAGAACAGTCCCCATCAGAGATCCATGTACTAAAGAAGAAGGGTAAAGGTATTAAAAATCACGTGGAAAGGAAAGAAGAAACCCTTGTGCAAAAGAAGAAAAATAAAGACAAAGACATCAAGAAGCCCGATGAAGCACACAAGGAAATTCCCATGCAGGTGGAAAAGGAGACCGATAAAAATCCTGTTGAGACTGTGCATGTCACTACTCCACCTGACAGTCAAACATTCAAAAGATTTATCAGGCAACTTAGGAATGCTAGGAAGGAGGTAGCTCATCTTAAAGTCGAAGATATGATTCACAGGGCTCAGATGAAATAACTCATGGATGGCTATGAACACACTCTTAACCTAAAAAGGTTTGCAGCAAGAAAGGCCCAACCTCTCCATAGGCAACTCCAAAACCTTTATAGGCAGAACATAGGCTTTCAGTCTTAGAACAGGAAGCTCAAGGCCGAGTTGCAACATTTTCAAGATGAAGTAGCTCAAAGAACTTTGCAAGTATTGGTTGAAGCTGCTATTGAGAAAGAGACACCAACATTTAATGAAATCACAACTCCACTGAAGAAGCCTGTCATTGCTAAAAGGAAGAAGTCTGTTGTGCCAAATGAAGATCCTCCTTCTACAAGAAAGAGTGTGAGGTTAAGTGTCAAGGTAACGAAATAGTTGGTGAAAGGTGAGCCCCATTTTTTAGGATGGTTCCTTTTTTTTTAGGGTAAATCGTTATTGGAATATTACCTCTGCCACCTATATAGGCTTCTAAGTACTTGATTCTCAGAGTATTGGGTTTTTCTGAATTGCTAACTCCCTCAGCAGTAAAATGCAGACATTCTGTAAAGCTTTGGCGCTACTAAATAGTCTATTTTGGTATTCCACTGGTATGATACCTAGAGTGTTGCCAAATCACCTAAAGATAATGGGTTTGATACTATGAAAAGTCACTACTTACTCTGCACATGTTCAAGTTGGAGGTGCTACATTTTTTACAATGCTACCTAAACATTGCACAGAGACGCACAATGGCGCTACCAAATTTCACTACCTAATATCTGGTAGAGAAGGAATTTGCACACAGACGCAACACAATGGCGCTACCAAATTTTGTTACCTAATATTTGGCAAATAAGGAATTTGCAGACAGATGCATCATAGTGGCGCTACCTAAATTCGCTACCTAATATTTCACAGAGGCCAAAGTTTGCACATGTGATTAGAAGGTTCGGCGCTACCTTTTCTACTTGTCCAGTTTTGAAGTGCGCTACTCAGATTGCTACTCAAAGAAGCTACCAACAGACACCAGGGATCTAGGAGGGACAAGCTAACAACTTTTTGGATAGTTGATAATGGAGAAGATGGCAGAAACAACAGTTGGCATCTTGATGACAACCACATGCTCCTGAAAGACACATGGAAAACAAGGAGTTTCACAACAAAGGAGAATCAAGTCAGTTTGAAGTTTGGTTGGATTAGTCACCAACATTTTCCTATTTTATAGCATAGGTTGTTATCCAAGTTGTTAGATGAAATAAATTCTTATATATTTTCAAGGGAAGGAGGCTAGCTCGTAACTCCAGTTGTTGCCTCCCTTTTTTTATAAATAGATATATGAAATGCTTTAGTAGGTTCGGATGGTTGAGCAAGGCTTCCTTGGACTATAATATTTTGATGAAGTGACTGTGAACTGGCTATGTACTGGACTTAAGACATTTTGGTTAATAGAAATCAACTTCTCTTTCATCTTATTTGCTTCTGATACTAAATGTTCATGCTTTGAATGATTCACATGAATGATTGTGGTGATGTTATGGTGGATGTTTGATCATTATATTATCATGATGTTTTTTTAGCTTCCTTAGTTTATGAGTTCAAGAAGATATTGTGTTAAAAAACTTTCTTCCTTAGGATTTTTGTAGACTTGATGTTTACAACAACCCCTACATTCCTCTCATTCAAGTCTTCCCTCTAGTCATACTTACTCCCAATTACTGATTGAAGTTAGCCAAGACCTTAATTGTTGGTGCATGATAGCCCTGTTTTCTGAGTTGGAACATTATCATTTTGAGTCTTTTTCCATTTGACCCTATAAAACACTCTTACATTCACATATAACCTGATGGGTACTGGGCTTGCCTTCCATGCAATCTAAAGGTGATTCCTAGTGCTAACACCTTCTACATCAATCATATATGATTGATGACTTGTTTTTCCATCTTCTGGGGTTGCATATATCTTAGGAATATTTCTTCCCATGTCTTCCACTATTTTATTGATCCATATTTAGAAGAGGAATGAACTAATTAACAAACTGAATACAATAAACACGGAGAAATGAAGAACAACACAGATATCCAGTGAACAATATCTTCTATTGAATAAATGAAATAGGTTGAAACTGTAAAACTGTTGAACTAAAACACTTGCTCGAATGGTGGTAGCTATCTCTGAGATAAGATGTGGATGCTACGTGCATCCGTATGAGAAGAATGATTACAATGATGCTCCATAGGCCTTTTTGATATTACTCATGAATTCCAAAACCCTAGACATCCAAAAACCTAACCCTAGGAGATGAAACACCAAACGTTATGTAGGCCCCCATGGGTAAGTTGGTACCTCAACTTCTCAGGGTTGTAAATTTTGTATACGACCTCTATTTTAGGCACGTGATATCCCGTTGGAAAGGTCTTTCAAATAAATACACATTACACCATCAAAATCTAGCTCTGTCTACACTTTGACTGTGGAGAGCCAAAAAAACAATGTTTAGGGCCCCAAGACGGCCCTGGAAGTACAACAAGATGTGCTGACATGAAAAAATAAAAAATAAGCCAGTTGGATTAGATGGGAGGCCACCAATATCCACCTAGAATATGTGTAGGTATTCAGACAACCACGAAAGTGTAGAACCCACAATTACAAAGAAGTACAGAAGAACGTGTTGAACTGAAAATGATCAAGAGGAGCCAATTGGAATAGGTGGGTGGACACCAATATCCACCTGGATAAATCATCCCTCTTAGGAAGCAATGGTCTCCATTGCATTGAGTTCCCCCATCATATGAGGAAACTTCTTCTGAATTTGGCCCCAGATGAGCCACTTTCCTTGGTGTAGGAGCTTCCTTGCCTTGACAACCCGATAAATTTGGATCCTCTGTTGGCGATTTCCTTTAACTTGTCTGTCCACTATCTGATCAATGGATGCTTGTTCCATGCAGTTAAGTTTGAGATCTGTTGGTGTCAGTTGTTTTTCTATCTCTGAGGTGTCCAATAATGGTGGGAAATATGGTCAAAGGAGGTCCACATTTAACACTAGGTGCAAGCCAAGGAAGGGTGGAATGTTGAGCTCAAAATCATTGATACCCACAACCTTGGTGATAGTGTAAGGCCCATAGAGAAGTGGGTGAAGCTTCCGATGGGGCTCTGTAAGATGCTCCTTCTGAAAATGTAACCAGACTTTTTATCCAACCTGAAATTGGTGTGGTACCTTGTGTTGATCATGGCGCTGCTTGTACTTAGCATTGGCTTTCTGTAAAATCTCATGGACTTGTTGGCGGATGTGTTGAATATGCTCAATGAATCTAGTGGCTTTGACGGTCTCATACTGAACATGGGAAGAGTCTGTCTGTGTGGTGGAAATAGGCAGTGCAACATCAATGGGTCCCAAGTGTTGGAATCCCAACCCCACCAGAAATGGGCTATGGTCGGTGGAGCTATGGAGATCCCTATTGTAATTGTTCTAAACATAGAGGAGACTCTCATCCCATGTACGTAGATGCTTGGTTTTTTTCATGTACAGGATGTGCACAATCATCTGATTGACAACCTCTATTTGGCCATCTATTTGGGGGTAGAAAGTAGTGGATTTAGTGAGCTTGGTGTCCAATAGTGACTAGAGACTCGATCAAAATGTGTTGAGGAGTCTTCTGTCCTGGTCGGAGATGATGGTTTGTGGTATCCCAAAATGGACCCATACTCGTTCAAAGAAGAGCTTGGCAGTATCTTCCATTGTGATATTCTTCTTGCAGGTTGTGACGATGGCCATCTTCAAAAATCGATCAACGACCACAAATACGCAATCATTTCCTTTCTTGGTGGATGGAAGGCCAGACATGTAATCCATTGAGATGGATTCCCATGGATTCTCGAGAGTAGGAATATGGGTGTATAAGCCTTTATTATTGATGGTTGGCTTGGAAATGACACAGGCAGTGCAAGATCTGATATACTTGCTAACATCCTGTCGAAGTTTTGGCCAATAAAAATGTTTTTGTAGAACAACCACAATTTTCTCCATGCCAAAATGTCCTACCATCCGACTGAAGTGGGATTCCAAAATGATCTTTGCATGCTCGCTTGTAGTAACAAAAATATGGCCCAAATAGTATAACAGGTCATCCTGAATGTGAAAATCAGTCACAGTCGTGCCTATACCCAAGATTTTATAGGTGGTGGCGAAGTTTGGATCTTGCTGATAAACTTGGGACCACTTAGATGCCTCATGTACACAAGAATGGATCACATTGGTGAGTGAAACCACAGGAGGTCGACTGAGGTAGTCAGTGACATGATTTGATATTCATGTATTATATTTGATGTTGAGATGAAATTGTTGCAGGTAGATGGACCACTTATGATGATGATCGTTCTGCAATTTCCCCTGTGTCAGCATGAACTGCAGAGGCTTGTGATCAATGTGGATGATCATCTCCTTTCCCAGAATGTAATTTTTCCATTGATGATAGGCTTGGACAATGGAATACATTTCTTTGTCATAGGTTGGGTATTTACGAACAATATCTAAGAGTATATCACTATGGTATGCCACCGGATGACCGTTCTGAGTGAGAACTGCACCTACAACATAGTCAGATGCATCAGTCTCAATCTCGAACGGTTTTTGCATTTCGGGAAAGGAGAGTATTAGAGTTGAGCACAAGCGATTCTTTAGATCATCAAATTCTCATTGTTGTTCCTTCCTCCACATGAAATTTTCCGTTTCACCACAATTGGTCACTTGGATGAGGGCCCATGCAAAATGGGAGAAGCCCAACACGAACCGTCAGTAGAAGTTGGCTAGTCCCAAGAAGCTCTGAATCTCAGTGAGTTTGGTCGGGGTTGGCCAGTCACGAATGACTTGGATATTAGGTGGATCAACATGTACTCCATGCTCATCAACAATGTAGCCCAAGTATTGAACCTTGTTCATGCCAAAGGATCATTTTTCTAAGTTGGAATATTGGTGCAAACATCCTGCCCTCAGGCCAAGATCCGCGCAGGATCTTCTCTAAACCACAACAAGGGTTAACTGAACTCCTTATTTAAGGCCGCAAAGGATTTCGGGTCTTTTGAGTTAGGCACTTCGAATACAATGCCATAGCCCTTGGAAATAGTCGAAACAAGAAATTGCGAATGGGCTTAAGGTGTAAGCCCCCTCTTCATCCCATTTTCCAATATGACCACAGCCAAGCCTTAATGCAAGCACCTTTCGTAACTCATGACTTCACGAGTTGGAGTGCCAACCTCTCATGCTCTTCCCTTGCGAATCCCCAAAAAGTGATATGTCAACAAAGGTTGACTCCACCCAAAGCGACAGGCGCACGCCACCTGTCACTGTTGTTTACTCTGCTTACAGAGTGGGTTCTTGCCATATTTTCCCATGAGTCTTCGGATTTCACAACTTGAGAGAACAACGAATAGTCATTCCTCTCCCTCTACAAATCCTCGACTCCAAAATTGTGCCTTCGACGAGATTGATGACTGTGTGCCTCCCTCAATCGAATGACCCTCGTTGTATTAGGATTTTTCCATTCGAAAATCCACAACACTCGACCCAAACCACTGGTCACTCGATTCTACGAACTTCGATACGCTAATTCAGATACGAGATCAACGACCCTCGTTGATCCGGATATGATGGTCACTATCCTTCATGATCTTAAGAGTGTTGAAAGACACTCGGTCTTAATCCTTCCACTATTCCACAAGATCCCACGGCTCACGAAACTTTGGCACTTCCTCTTGAAGCAATTCCACCCTCTGATTCAACTTCTCAAGGACTTCTGGCCAAATGACTTGGCATCCTCCCTCCTAAATTTGACTTATGTGAGACAATTTCGACCTTTGCCTCCCTTTGAACACTTCATAAGTTCTATCCCTTCTGATCTTTCGCTTGCGAACTCAAGGCTTCCAAAAGGGTCCCTGCATGCACTCCTTGCGACGATTTTCAAATAACCTCTGGTTATTTGGGCCTTCAACTATCTGCACCTATTGCAAAAACAGTCTCTCAATCTCCCTCTGAGTTGGTAAAATACCAGACCTCGCCCAGCCTATGCACACCTTGCATGGCTCTGAGCTAACCTTGCACTTCGACCTATAAAAACATGATTTGAATATCCTCTAAGAGTTTTGAGATGAAACTCATAGCCTGGTCGATGCACTCCTTGCGGACCCTCCACTGCACTCTTTGCAGGAGTTCTCAGAAAGAGAAACAATTGAAACTCATTCTCCCCTTATCCAAAATTCAAACATTCAACACAGAATCCTAGAACATACACACACAAATTGTATTGAAATAAAATGCATGTAGAGAATATAAACTAGCCTGCAACATACCATTCAACAGGTGGTTCCAACAACCATAACAAACACATAGATTGGAATCAAAGCTTTCTTCTATTAATTCTAGTGCTCCTATAGATGGTAAATAACAACAACTATAATGCATAAAATTCTATGTTCTCCTCTGCAGCTCTACAGCTTACCAAAATTCTCAATAATAATGAGTTATTTTTCAAGATACAAGGCGAGGGTGTCTATCATCCGTTTTCCCTCCTATGCCCTTAAACTGTCTAATCTATTAAATTAAATCTACCTACTTGCATTAAACAAACTTAAATTCCTATTACATCTACGGATAGGAACATACACTCCAAAATCAGTTTGGATCTTCATATATAAATGTAACTGTACTTTCCTCCTGTCCATTTCATTAATTCTTCATACTTTAAATTTCAAAACGTTTTCACAAAAACGTGTTCAAAACACATCTATGCGTCCAACAGTCTCTTTGGCTAGGCACGTGCTTTGGCTTTCAACGATGCTCCTACATCATACTCCCTCGCTTGAAAATTTTCATGAACTCCTATTCATGAGTTCCTTCACTGTTTGTCCATGCTTTTGAATTGCTGCTTCATCCTCCCAACTGGCATCTTCAACTGGATGTCCTTTCCACTTGACCAAGTATTCAAAATACTCTTTTCTCTTGGTCTTTCTGCTAATCCTCTTGTCAATTATACTTTCCATCTGTGGCTTTTCAACTACAGGCATTTGTTTCGTCCATGGAATTTATTCTTGTTCACCCTCCGTTACTGCTTCTTCAGCTCTGTAAGGATACAAATCCGCGACATTGAATATTGGTGAGATTCTGACCCCATCAGGTAATTCCATCTCATACGTGTTTGCCCCAAATTTTCTTATTACCTTGAACGGTCCAATTTTCTTCATCTTCAGCTTGTTGTATGTTCCCCTTGGGAACCTTTCCTTCCTCAAATGCGCAAGAATCAAATCACCAACTTCAAATTGAAGTTCTCACCTGTGTTGATCTGCTCTATGCTTGTACTCTTGACTTAAACTCTGCAATCGCTCCTTGATTCTGCTATGAAGCTCCTTCATTCCTTTTGCAAAGTCCTCTACACTAGAACTCCTGAATTCAGCTTGTTCTGAATCTTTCAATTCAGAGAATCCCCTTGGATGCATTCCATATACAATTTGGAATGGAGTTTTCCCTGTGCTTCTATTGAGTGAATCATTGTAATAAAATTCCGCCTGTGGCAGAATGTGATCCCATTGACTTTGGTGTTCAGTCATTAAGCTCCTTAACAAATCTCCCAAGCTCCTATTCACGACCTCTGTCTGTCCATCCGTCTGAGGATGATACACTGAGATAAAAGACAAGTTTTTCCCCAGCTTCTTCCATAAGGTCCTCTAGAAATTTCCTACAAACTTGGTATCTCGATCATAAACGATACTCCTTGGCAAGCCGTGAAGTCTAACGACTTCCTTGAAAAACAGGTTCGCAATATGAGTTGTGTCACTAGTTTTCTGGCATGGTATGAAATGTTTCATATTTGAAAATTTGTCTACCACTACAAAGATTGAATCATATCCCCTCTGTGTCCTTGGCAGTCCTAATATGAAATCCATGCTCACTGCGTCCCATGACCTTTCAGGTATGGGTAATGGCTGATATAACTCTGCGTTCTTCCTTTTTCCCTTCGTGTGCTGACAAATTCTACACTTGTCCACAAATTTCTTCACATCTATCCTCATCCCTGGCCAATAATATGAGCCATTCAACTTTGAGAATGTTTTTTCATGGCCGAAGTGTCCAGCCAATCCTCCATTGTGATTTTCCTTCAACAAATTCTCCTTCATGGAGCATTTCGGAATACATAGCTGATTTCCCCTGAACAATAGTCCATCCTGGATAATGTACTCTGTCCATTGGATTTTTTCCCTGAGAATTGAATTCTCAGATGCCTCATATGCCTCCTTGAAATCTGGATCATCCCCGTACATTTCTTTGAGGTTATCAAAACCCAAAGTCTTAACTCCAAATTCCTGCATAAGTAAACATTTCCTGCTCAAAGCGTTAGCAACTTTGTTAGCATTTCCAAAAATATGCTTAATCACAAAAGTAAAATTCTACATGTATTCAACCCATTTAGCATGTTTTTGGTTCAAATTCTCCTGTCGAGTCACGAATTGCAAAGCATGATTATCAATGTACAAAACGAACTCTTTTGGAACCAAATATTGCCTCCATTTCTTCAGTGCTTGCATGACTGCATAGAATTATTTGTCATACGTGGAGTAATTAATCTTTGCTTCATTCAGTTTTTCACTGAAATACATGACTGACATGTTGTCTTGGCTTAAGACCGCTCTAATGGAAAATCCACTCGCATCACACCTGACTTGGAATGTCTTGCTGAAATCTGGCAAAACCATAATTGGTTGCTCAGTGATCTACTTCTTTAACAGGTTGAAGATCTTCTCCGCTTCCTTCGTCCAGTGAAAAGATTTGTGTCTTTTCTTCACCGTATCCATCATTGGTGCACTAATTCCACTAAAGTTTCGGATGAATTTCCTATAGAATCTAGCCAAACCATGGAAGCTTCGAACTTCAAACACGCTCTTCGGCAATGGCCAATCCTTAATCGCCTTCATCTTTTCCAGATCCATTTTCAATTCATTTGCAGATATAACAAAAACCAAATAAATGACTTTTGTCCTCATAAATAACAATTTCTTCATGTTGATCAACAATTTATGTTGTTGTAACCTTCTCATCACTGCAACTAAATGCTTCAAATGCTCTGCTTTAGTTTCGCTGAAAATTAATAGATCATCAAGATATACAATGACGGATTTCCAGATGAAATCCTTCAGGACTTCGTTCATCAACCTCATAAAAGTATTGGGCGCATTCGTCAAGACAAATGGCATGACAAGCCATTCATACAGCCCTTCATTTGTCTTGAATGTTGTCTTCCATTCATCACCTTCTCTCATTCTAATCTGATGATATCCTCTTTTCAAATCAATCTTTGAAAAAAAATTTGCTCCACTCAAGCAATCCATCAAGTCATCCATCCTTGGCAATGGGAACCTGTAGCTGATGATAATTTTGTTGATTTCCCTTGAGTATGTACACATTCTCCAACCACCGTCCTTCCTTGCGTTGAGCACTGTTGGAACAACGCATGGAATCAAGCTCTCCCGAATCAATCCTTTGTCCATTAAGTCTTGGACCTGTCTCTTAACTTCTTCATTCTCCTGTAGCGTCAACCTATAAGCTTCTTTGTTCGGAAAACTGGCTCCAGGTATAAGATCGATATGATGGCTTATACTCCTGATAGGTGGCAACGAACAAGGTAGTTCGTCCACTACTATATCATCAAATTCTTCCAGCAACTCCCGGATTTCTTTCGGTAAATCTTCTATCCTAATGTTGTTCAAAACAATTCTGGGCTTCCTAACCAAAATGAATTGTGTGTCTTCCTTCTTCTTGAATTCCTTAAGAATCTCCTTCCCACTCATGAGAAGTACAGTGTTACTCATCTCTGTTTTCACCTCTTTATCCTTAATTGGCAGCAACATGTGCGTCCTACCATTTTTCTCCAGAGTGTACGTGTTATTTCTCCCATCATGCACCACATTTTTGTCATATTTCCACGGTCTACCTAGCAATAGATGGCAAACATCCATGGGAATGACATCACATAATATCTCATATTTATATCCTCCTATTTTAAATTCAACTAAGCACTATTTAGTGACATTTACCTGATGTCCTTTTTGTAGCCACGAAACTTTGTATGGGATTGGATGCACAACAGTCTCCAGCTCCAGCTTTTCTACCATTTATGTGGATACAAGATTATCTGTGCTACCGCTCTCCACTATGACCTTGAATACCATGTCTTTGGTTTTGCAAGAAATCCGAAATAGACTGTTTCTTTGGGTCGGGTTCTCTGGCTCCTTCTCTGGTTTCAAGAAAACTTTATGCATCATCAAAGATCTTACACCCTCAGCATCCTCTCCCTCAACATTCCTTCCTTGAGCTTCGACAATGTGATTTTCACCACCATCTTTCTTCTTATCTGGACACTCATAGGATTTATGTCCGATTTTTCCACATACAAAGCATTTCACTTCACCTCCTCTAGCTCTTCCTCTTCCTCTAGCTCGAGGAAAAGTATTTCTATCAGCATATTGCCTCCCCTGTGAGCTTCCTCCTCTCTCAGATTGAGTTTGAGGTTTCTTTCCCTCTTATTTAGGCTTCTGAGTTATGTCCTGGGTAATTGTCTTGCCTCTTCTTTGACTTCTACCTTGACCTCTTTGACCTTTCTTTTGGCTTAGATTTTCTTTAGCTTTTAGAGCCATCTAATAAGCATCTTCTATGGTTTGCATGGTCATCATGCTCATCTCGTCTTGAATGTCATATCGTAGACCATTCATATACCTGAAAACTTTCTCATCATCGTTTTCCCGATGTCCTGCTCTGATGTTTATCCTATAGAACTCTTCAGTGTATTCTTTCACTGACATCAACTTCTATCTCAAATTTTGCATCCTCCGAAACAGATTTATTTGATAATCCCTGGGTATAAACTTGGCTTTCATTTTCATAACCATTCTATCCCATCTCTTGATTTTCTGCTCTCCCTTGCAACGTCTGTCAGCCTGCAGTTCATCCCACCATAGTGTTGCATTCCATTTAAGTCTAGTAACGACATGTTTGACTTTCTTTTCTTCCTCGACATCCTCATAGTCGAAGTGTTTGTCTAGAGCTCTAATCCAGTCTAGAAGCTCTTCAACGTCTAGGTTGCCTTCGTACATTGTAATGTCCATTTTTTCCCTATGATGTCTCCATTGGAATGCCTCTATGATGTCTCCATAGCATCAAGTTTGGCACGTAATTCACACATTTCACTTTGAAATGTTGGATCAGGTATGGGCCTTTCTCTTATTCTCGACGGCATGGCTGTAAAATTCCTCTTTTCTCTTTGTTGTAGAAAAAAAAGAATTTGTTCTAGGCTTTGATACCACAACTAGTGCAGACCTCCTGCCCTTAGGCCGAGATCCGCATAGGATCTTCTCTAAATCAAGACAAAGGTTAACTGAACTCCTTGTTTAATCCCACAAAGGATTTCGAGCCTCGTGAGTTAGGCATTTCGAATACAATGCCACAACCCTTGGCAATAGCCAAAACAAAAAATTGTGAATGGGCTTAAGGTGTAAGCCCCCTCTTCAGCCCCTTTTCCAATATGACCATAACCAAGCCTTAATGCAAGCACCTTTCGCAACTCACGACTTCGCGAGTTGGAGCGCCAACCTCTCATGCTCTTCCCTTGTGAATCCCCGAAATGTGATATGTCAACGAAGTTTGACTCCACCCAAAGCAATGGGCCCAAGCCACCTGTCACCGTTGTTTACTCTGCTTACAGAGTGGGTTATTGCCACCTGTCTGCATGAGTCTTCGGCTTTCGCAACTTGAGAGAACAACAAACATTCGTTCCTCTCCCTCTACAAATCCCCAACTTCAAAATCATGCCTTCGATGATATCAATGGCTGTGTTCCTCCCTCGATCCAATGACCCTCATTGTATCGACATTTTTCCAGTCGAAAATCCACAACCCTCAACCCAAACCATTGGACACTCCATTCCCCGAACATTGATACGCGAATTCACATACAATATCAACGACCCTCGTTGATCCGGATATGACTGTCACTATCCTTCATGAGCTTAAGACTGTTGAAAGACACTCGGTCTTAATCCTTTCATTGTTCCACAAGATCCCATGGCTCACGGAACTTTGGCACTTCCTCTTGAAGTGATTCCACCCTCCGATTCAACTTCTCAAGGACTTCTGGCCAAATGACTTGGCATACTCCCTCTTGAATTTGACTTATGTGAGACGATTTTGACCTCCTCCTCCCTTTGAACACTTCATAGGTTCTATCCCTTCTGAGCTTTTTCTTGCAAACTCAAGCCTTCCAAAAGGGTCCCTGCACACACTCCTTGCGGCGATTTTAAAATAACCTCTGGTTATTTGGGCCTTTGACTCTATGCACCTCTTGCAACAACAGTCTCTCAATCACCCTCTGAGTTGGTAAAATCCCAGACCTCGCCCAACCTGCGCACACCTTGCACAGCTCTGAGCTAACCTTGCACTTTGGCCTATAAAAACATGATTTGAATCTCCTCTAAGAGTTTTGAGATGAAACTCATAGCCTAGTCGACGCACTACTTAGAGACCCTCTACTGCACTCTTTGCAGGAGTTCTCAGAAAGAGAAACAATTGAAACTCATTCTCTCCTTATCTAGAATTCAAACATTCAACATGGAATCCTAGAACATACACACACAGATTTTATTGAAATAAAATGCACGCAAAGAATATAAACTAGCATGCAACATACCATTCAACATGTGGTTCCAACAACCATAACAAACACATAGATTGGAATCAAAGCTTTCTTCTATTAATTCCAGTGCTCCTATACATGGTAAATAACAACAGCTAGAATGCATAAAATTCTCTATTCTCCTCTACAACTCTACAGCTTACCAAAATTCACAATAATAATGAGTTATTTTTCAAGATACAAGGCGGGGGTGTCTATCATCCGTTTTCCCTCCTATTCCCTTAAATTGTCTAATCTATTAAATTAAATCTACATACTTGCATTAAACAGACTTAAATTCCTATTACATCCGCGGATAGGAACATACGCTCCAAAATCAGTTTAGATCTTTAGATATAAATGTAACTGTACTTTCCTCATGTCCATTACATTAATGCTTCAAACTTTAAATTTCAAAACGTTTTCACAAAAACATGTTCAAATCACATCTGCACATCCAACTGTCTCTTTGGCTAGGCACGTGCTTTGGATTTCAATGATGCTCCTGCATCACATATAGCTTGTGTTGTTGCAAAGTGCTCAAGACCTATTGAATATGATGCATTTTCTCCTCCCAAGTTCTGTTGAAGATGAGGATGTCATCCAAATATACCACCAAAACATATTTGGTGAAGGGTCTCAATACATCATCCATCAATCTCATGAAAGTGGATGGTGCATTTGTTAAGCCAAAGGGCATGACCAGCCATTCGAAGAGACCTTCTTTGGATTTGAAGGTTGTCTTCCATACATTAGTTGGTTCGATGGGAACCTGGTGGTAGATAGAATTTAGGTCAATATTGGTGAAGAAATTTTCCCTTCTTCGACCGTGAGGAGTTTGTAGATCCAAACTCTTGCCTCTTCTGCTTAAATTCTTGCTTGATCTTGACAACATATCTATAATTTGTACCCAATTAAGCGATGTCTAGAAACTCCATTTCCATTAGAATGTGTCTATGCAAATAGTCGTGATATTTTAGATCCAGATGTCACTTAGAGTCTTCGATACCCAATTTGTTGCGCAGGGTATGGAAATTATTGGTGAAATCTGGTACTGTCTGGTCCCTTTCTTAACGCAAGGTGGTCCATCAGGTGTACTAGACCTGCTAGCTTCCAACGGGGTAGTAGTGTTCTTTAATGGAATCCTGGAAGGAATCCCATGTAGGGGAAACCACAAATATTTATGATTCCTCTATGGCCCTTTTCTTAGAATAAGTATCCCACCAGTCCTTAACATGGGGGACGACCTTGAGGAGTGAAAAAGTAATATTTTCTGTATCGAAAAAATGGTGGACCGAGAAATACCCTTCGAGTAGATTCAACCATTTATCTACAACATCCGCATCTATCAGTCCTTCAATTAATGGAATATAAAAATTTACATGTACCTTGAAGGGGGTTGCATGGCCGCTTGATGAAGATTCTTCTCCTATGGGCAAACATCAAAGGATCTGTGCAGAGTTGTCCATCATTTCATTCCTTTTTCACGTGAGGGATTCCTCAAGCAACATATTAAAAGGATCTCCTTCTCCATCATCTTTCTTTTCGTCCCTCGTGGTTTTTTTTCAGGCTCGACGTGACCGATATTACAACAAATCGATTGGTTTGAGTCCCCACTTCTTTTACTCAAATCTTGTCGAGGACATGCACAAAAATAAATAAATGAAGAGAAGACTGCTCTGATACCACTGATATGGATTTAGGAGTGGAACAAACTAATTAACGAATGAATACAATAAACACATAGATATGAAGAACAACACATATATCAAGTGAACAATATCTTCTATTGAATAAATGAAATAGGTTGAAACTATAAAACTGTTGAACTGAAACACTTGTTCGAATGGTGCTAGCTATCTCTGAGAAGAGATGTGGCTTCTACATGCATCTATTTGAGCATAAGGATTACAATGAGGCTCTAGAGGCCTTTTTTATATTACTCATGAGTTCCAAAACCCTATAAATAAAAAAACCTAACCCTAGGAGATGAAACACAAAAGTTATGTGGGCCCTTATGGGTAAGTTGGTACCTCAACTTCCCGAGGTCGTACATTTTGCATACAACCTCTATTTTAGGTGCATGATATCCCATTTGAAATATCTTTCAGAGAACTACACACTATGCCGTTAAAATATGACTCCATCTACAGTTTGATTGTGGTGAGCCAAAAAATCAATGTTTAGGGCCCCAAAATGGCCCTGGAAGTACAAAAAGATGTGCTGACATGAAAACATACAAAATAATCTAGTTGGATTATATGGGAGGCCACCAATATCCACTTGGAATATGTGTAGGGTTTTAGACAGCCACAGAAGTGTAGAACCCACAATTAAAAAGAAGTATATAAGAACGTGTTGAACTAAAAATAGTAAAGAGAAGCCAATTGGAATAGGTGGGTGGCCACCAATATCCACCTGGATCAAGTATCCTCTTGGATGTTTTGTAGTGTCCTCATTTTTCCTTCTTTTTGAGAGAATTTCTTGCAAATGTGGTCTTATTTTCATCCCCAACATTTTATAGGTGGCATTCCCCTTTTTCCCAATGAGTCTTCCTTCTCAGATTCATTCTTAGCATGTTGATTTTGTTGATTTATGTTAGGGTTGTTTCTGTTGAGAGGAGTTTTGAATCCCTTATTCCTCTAATCAAATTTCTCCTTCTTATCCTTCCAATACTTCTGAAAAGACTCTCTACCTTTTCCTTACTCATGCATGTAATTATCTTTTAAAATGGTCTCTGTCAAAGTTCTGGGTTCATCATATTGAATTTTATCTTTATAAAAGGATGATAATCCACTTAGAAACCTTTATATTTTCACCTTCTCATTCTTAATAAACCCAACATACCTCAGCAATCCCAAGAACTTCTTTATGTATTCTCCCATAGTCATGCTTCCTAACTGGAGTTCAAATAAATCTTTCATATTTTTGTCATAAAAGTGTTCATATAAGTATTCCTTCTGAAAATATCTCTTGAATTGCTTCCAAGTGATCTTACTCTCATCAATGTGTTCCACTTGCTTCAACTAATTCCACCACACAGAAACTTTCCCAAGAAAATGATATGTGGTAATCTTGGATTCAAGGTTAGATGAGTAGTTGTGCAACTTAAAAGTACGTTCAAAACTTAAGAAACCAAGCTTCAACATCATCTCCACCTCTTCATTCACCATCAAAGGTTGGTGGCCTTATCTTCATGATTTCTCCCTGCAAGTTGTCTAACTCGTATATTCTTCATTTTCCCCTAATAGGAGATACTTCTGGATTTCTCCTTGATTCTTCAAATGCATAATATTTTCTATCTGAGTGAGTAGGTTATTGATGTTTTCAATTCCTACTAACACTTCTTGAGTGTCTGGATCCTCTATAGCTATCCCTCCTTACATGATGTCTACCTTCTTCCTCATGTCTTGGGATTGATCCATTCTCCATGTTTCTCCAAAAATTATTTAGGCTTTGCATCATCTGAGAATTTATTTGGTTCTATTCTCTCACCATCTTCTCATTGTCGACTTTGTAACTCTGCACTTCAATTCTCAAGCTTCTCATAGTCTCTACCAATTTTGTTGGGTCCACTCTACTTCTGCGTCCATTAGATTCTATCTCTACATTATCAACACTGATGTGTTGGAATTTTACTCCTCTCTCATGACTAAAGGCTCTATGACACTCATTTTTAGTCTTGGATTGAACCGATATGTGTATATCCCCTTAATTTTGTAAAATGTGCAAGTAACCATTTTTCTAGAATTAAGCATATTATAAAAACAATTGTCGATTAAAATTATACGAGCTTATTCTTCCTCTTCAACTATGAATATTTTTTATCAGTATTCCCAAAATTGTGATAGTTATAAATTATTCTCCTCGAAATTAGCTTTCCAACAACTATATTTACGCTCCATTATGAGCTCAAGGCAAGGAGTTATGCTCCTTTAAAGTTCCTTGAGAATTTTCCTATGTTGACGGCATCATATCCAACATGGCCTTCACGTGTACACACACATGGACCTATCCAATTCCTTAAGGATTCTAATCCTGCAAAACCATATTTATTTCTTTGCGCGCAGGATATTTTTTGTGGTCTCCCAATTCAGAAATCTCCCCTCTTTCCCTAAGGTCCCCAACCCGCAACACTACAGTTAGGCTCCTTCCCAAAATATGGCCACATGATTCACACACATAACCTTTCCGCAAACTCCACAACCAATAAATCTTGTGGCCTCACATCCGCAGTCTCTCGACTTAGGAGAAACATAAAACCTCTCGTATCCGCAACTTGCAACAACCTTCCCACCGCGAGATCGAATGGTCTGGATCACTTGTAAATCAATAGTCTAAAACTCTATAGATCTAGAATGTTCTTGAACCATAACCACTTCTTCTCACTCCAACACTGCTACCAAAGGGCACGTGTCTCCCTCCATGTGTCACTAGGCACTGTCAGTGTTTCATGGAAACCTACACAGGAGACCTAGCTAAAGCATACACAAACAAAGATTATCAAAAAAAAGGAAGAGAGATACACAATGAAGAATGAGAATAAATGTATATTATGATCGTATCAATGAGTGAATGATCTTCACTCATAAATTCAATGGCATCCTATAATTAGGAATGCATGCATAATAGTGATGGTCTAAGATTAGAAAGTCTAAAATAGAACTAGTCAGTTAACTCCCACTGAACTAGTGTGTTGAAAATAGAAATTTCTCCAACACCCCCCTGAACATCACTATGGAGTAAAAAATGAGTCCCGACTACTAGGCCATATTAGGTACTCATGTACAATGTGACTAATGAACACTGAATGAAAATGAGGAAAGAGGGAAAACCACGTGGGAACAAACCCCCCCCTCAAAAGATAATGTATCAAAAGAAGAAAATGGTAGTTGTTAGGCAACTGTGTTCTTCACTGCAAGACAATCCCGCAAAGTCTAAAACTTTTTCTCAGTGAAAGTCTTCGTGAATATGTAGAAATATTTATGGATCTGGTGAATTCCTTTGGAAACCTGTCTAGCCTTGAACCTCTTGATCCAGTGGACCCATCTGTACCTAAAAATATTCCTTTCTTGTGGAAGTGGAACCAGATGTGAAGTTTGATTCTTTAGGAGTGAGGCATACTCCTTTTGCATGGATTCTTTCCATAATTGACTGCCCACAACCTTATTGTAGTTTTGCATATCAATGGATTGAACCATATAGCAATGCATGGGCATCGCAGGTTCTGAAGTTGAAAGTACATGAGAAGGCTCCTCATGCTGAGATTGAGTCATTCTCTAATCCAATGGATTCCCTGCAAGGTTGCCTGCTGCCTGAAGTGTGGTTTTTGCCTTCTTGGGCATATGTTGAAGCTTCGACGCTGGATTCTTATCTGGCTGTACTACCTACTTATTTCCATGTACATAATCTGAGTGTATGGAATCATCTCTAATGTCTGAAACTGATGGAAACACAAGAGTATATGCATATTGCACTGGAGGTGCATGCAAAGTACTCTCCTTATGTGTAAGTAGAAAAAATGAGTCATCGTCAGAAAACTTAGTGAATTTATACAACCTTGACTTGTGATCCACCTCACCAATTGCAATAATGGAATTCCCATGCATGTCAATTACTGAAAATGAATCCAATGTAAATTCAACCTTTTTACCTTTCTGAGTGATCTGATAAGCTGAGAGTAGATTCATAGAAACCTTTGGAACATGTAAAACATTCTCAAAACTGTCATTGTGGAGTTCCACTCTCCCTTCTCGTGCTACTTCTAATGGAGTATCATCCCCCATGAGAATAGGGGGTCTTGAGCATGGAGTCAAAGAAGATAAAATTTCCTCTTTCGCTGCCATATGATGGGATGCACCAGAATCTATAATCCATGAATCAGATGCGAAATTAATTGCAACCAGAGCATGATTATTATCTTTCGTAGGAGCATGATATTCATCCTTCTGCTTCTTAACTCCCTCTGGAATGAAGTTTCCAAGGTTGTTCTACTGAAATGCATGTGCCATAAGATCAATCTGTTTCTTCATTCATGCAGATTCTTCATGATTCGGTTTATTGCAGTAAGTGCATTGCTTTCCCTTCTTCTTCTTCTTGGAATCTGAATAGTCTTTGGAACCTGAAGAGTCATTAAAGGGTTTGGAATATCCCTCCTTCCCATTCTGTTTGGATGACCCATTTCCATCATGCATGGTGAGTGCATGTGCTTTGGGATCTTTCAAGAGGCCCATATGTATGAGTTTTGTCTACTCTTGTGTAAGAGACTCAATGAACTGAGCCAACGTAGGCGTTTTCCAATTTGTTCCAAAAAGACATCTGCTAGAATGGAAATTTGAGACATATACAACGTATTTTGGTCCTATCTTAGCCAAGATTGTTAGAATAAGTTGTTTCTCTTATGTAGACTTATCAATACCACATTCACCCAAGCTCAATATCAAAGATTTAAATTTAGTAAGGAAATCTTGTATATTATCAAAACTTTTAGGGTCTAAGGTATTCAACTCTACCTCAATCATATGACCTCGCATCTCATCCTACTTTCCAAAGAGTCCTTCCAAGGTGGTCTAAATCTCGTTTGGAGTCTTGCATGTGGAAACATAAAACCATAGATCAATGGAGATTAACTCAAGAAGTAGTCTCGTGGCCTCATCCTTATGGTTTGCCCATGTCATCTTCTCAATCGTTGATGTAGGTTTTGTTTCTGTCACCATCGTCAAATTATATAGTCATTTCCTTATGAGTTGGAATTCTGCCTTGGGCTTCCAATAAAAATAATTGTATGGTGTGAGGATTACCACAAAGTTTGACTGTATAATAGTTGTCCTATCCATCTCTCCTATTGTTTCTAAGAACCCCTAAAAATTTACTCTCAATCTGCAAGTGAAAAATTAAGAAATCACGGCATAAATGGCACTTTAAGTGAAAATTTGTATCAGTTTCAAGAGACGATATTCCAACTTACGTTTTGAGAAAACGGTGAGGAATATCACAAAACGATTGAAAACCCACTTGCATAATGAGTCGATTTAATTCTCACGCGATTTGTTTCTTCAAAAACTTAATATTTTTGGAGCAATCACTATAGAAAGGTACAACCACAGATTCGTATTAGTTTCAGGAGGTTATCTTCTAGTTTACTTTCTGAGCAAACGGTGAGGAATATCACCAAACGGTTGAAAACCCACTTGTAGAATGGGTCTATTTACTTCCCACGCGAGTCGTTTCCTCAAAAACTTAATATTTTGGGAGCAATCATTGTAGAAAGGTATTACCACATATTCATATCAGTTTCATGAGGCTATCTTCCAGCTTACTTTCTGAGAAAACGGTAGGAATCTCATCAAACGGTTGAAAACCCGCATGTAAAATGGGTCGATTTACTTCCCATGTGAGTCGTTTCCTCAAAAACTTAATATTTTGGGAGCAATCACTGTATAAAGGTATGACCACGGATTCGTATCAGTTTCAAGAGGCTCTCTTCTGGCTTACTTTCTAAGCAAGCAGTGAGGAATCTTTCCAAACAGTTGAAAATCCACCTGTAGAATGGGTCGATTTACTTCCATTTCTAGTCGTTTCCTCAAAACGTTAATATTTTTGGAGAAATCACTGTTGAAAGTTACGACCCCGGATTTATCTCGCTGAAACTTCGATTTTCCTTTTCTTTGCCTTGTCTAGCTTGCTCCAAGTAGTGTAGCTTTGATACCATGTCAGTGTTTCATGGAAACTTGTACTGGATACCTAACTAAAGCATACACAAACAAAACTTATCAAGAAAAGGAAGAGAGATACACAATGAAAAATGAGAATCAATGTATATTATGATCTTATCAATGAGTGAGTGATCTTCACTCATATAGGCAATGACATCCTATAATTAGGAATGCATGCATAATAGTGATGTTCTAAGATTAGAAAGTCTAAAATAGAACTAGTCAGTTAACTCCCACTGAACTAGTGTGTAAAAATAGAAATTTTTCCAACAGGCACATGGCAATCTCTAATTCACCTACTCTTTCTAACGTGTACCCAATCACAATTCTCCACCTGTCATCTAGTTTATGTGGCACACATGTCATCACTTGCTGACATGTCACCTGGCGTGTCTACATCTTTGACAACTGGTCTTCTCATATTTTCATGCACATCTGACATATTGGGTGATTGGTAATCGTGTCATCAATGACCTAGATCATTGAAACTCTCCCAACTTCACGATATTTACTTGACCACTTTCCCCGATAGATATAACGGTTTGGATCCACTCCTCACTAATACAACAACTCTTGTTTGCTCAGTCTCACGCTCGTGGATTATCTGAGCTTAACGCACTCACCAATATTTATGTAGGTTGCAACCCGCATCAACATACTACCCATGATATTGAACAACCCATACTATCCAAGATCAACAGTCCAGATCCATGTGGTTAACCAAACCTACTCCAAATTTAATTGTCGCATTACATCGTCAACCCTCTCTGATATGAATAGATTCGATGGTTTGGATTTCATCTTCGCCAATCCAATGGCTCCTGTCCTCCTTAGGATTGTACTTGTGACATTTTCCATCGGTTAACACTCTACAAGATTCTTGGTTCTACCATAGCCCACGACCTGTGGATCAATTGGAGTTCATCTCCTTGGACTCCACATGCAATCCTGACCCCACAAGTCTTAGTCCGATGGATGGATAAGATTTCTCCCAGCATGATGGATGGTACAAATTCTCTTGGGCTCACACTCGTGGACTCCTCTTATGGAAAAAAATTGATATCCCTTTATGGGCCTTCTGTGGCCCACAAGCCTATGGACTCACGCCTATGAATTCCTCTCGTGAACCTTCATTCGAGAGATCTGATGTATGGGAATCTCTCGATCCGTAGATCGATGTTCCATATTCTCATTGCAAATGGAAACTACAGGATGCAAACCTGCCTGCCAACCTTCCACTATGGAATATCACCCTTCCAATGTGGCAGTCCACGTAGCTACAACCACCTCACTATATGACAAGGTAGACAAGATTTCACAATTTCCCCAATTTCCATGAAATTTCTCTGAATTAACATAAACAGTTCGGCAACCCAAACACCCGTTAGCTTGGCCTCTGTGCAAAAGACAATATTTCCACTCGTATTCATCCCATATGGCCCAAGTGTTGCAAAACACACTCTCATACAAATCTGTAACATACCCAACTACCAACAAACTCGATAGTTTTCTCATATGTAAATCCGAACCGTACCCATTTCTCGGGTACTTCTAGAACTCGCCTTCCTGGATAATTTCAAATTTTTGTTCCCATTTTTTAATTCAAGAAATGTGATAAATGCACATGCAATTAACAAGAAACCTGCATGACTAATAAATAAACCTATATCATTCCATGCACAACAATAACCAACAAACAAGCATAACATAAACACATCATAGAGATAGAATTACATACACATCATAAATAAATATACAAGCAAAGGAACACATGATAGATAACTTATCTTTAGAATGTAATTACACCAACTAGTTGCAGACATCGGACGTTCCACCCAACCTTAGAAACTGTTGTTCTAGATGTCAACATTTGTTCACCCATGAGCCAGGGTTGTGAATCCACAAGAACGGGTCTCAAGTCGACACTCAGTTTCCCAAACCAGCCAACAATCAAGATCTCATGAGTTTCTCCTTTATGGGCTTTCCATGGCCCACAAGCCTACGAACTCACGCCTATGGCTTTCTCTCGTGAACCTTCATTTGAGATATCTAATGGCTGGGAATCTCTTGGTCCGTAGATCGATGGTCCATATTCTCCTTGCAAATGGAAACTACAGACTACAAACCTGCCTTCCAACCTTTCACTATGGAATATCACCCTTCCAATGTGGTAGTCCACGTAGCTACAACCACCTCACTATATCACAAGGTATACAAGATTTCACAATTTCCCCAATTTCCATGAAATTTCTCTAAATTTCCAGAAACGGTTCGGAAACCCAAACACCCGTCAGCTTGGACTCTATGCAAAAGAGAATATTTCCACTTGTAGTCATCCCATATGGCCAAAGTGTTGCAAACCACACTCTGATAAAAATCTGTAACATACCCAACTACAAACAAACTCGATAGTTTGTTCATCTGTAAATCTGAAACGTACCCATTTCCCAGGTACTTCTAGAACTCGCCTTCCTGGGTAATTTCGATTTTTTGTTCCATTTTTTTAATTCAAGAAATGTGATAAATGCACATGCAATTAACAAGAAACCTGCATGACTAATAAATAAACCTATAGCATTCCATGCACAACAATAACCAACAAACAAGCATAACATAAACACATCATAGAGATAGAATTACATACACATCATAAATAAATATACAAGAAAAGGAACACATGATAGATAACTTATCTTTAGAATGTAATTACACCAACTAGCTACAGACGTCAGACGTTCCACCTAACCTTAGAAATTGTTGTTCTAGATGTCAACATTTGTTCACCCCTGAGCCAGGGTTGTGAATCCACAAGAACGGGTCTCAGGTCGACACTCAGTTTCCCAAACCAGTCGGCAATCAAGCTCTCATGAGTTTCTCAACCACAAAACAATCCCAGTTTTCCAACTGTCTTCCCCTATAGCCTACACAACCAAAGAGAATGAATCTCCTTCACTTCCACATAGTCCCTAAGGTGGTCCACCTCTTTCCATAGCTCAAATACTACTAGTGAGGTAATCTCAATGCTAGAACTTAGAGGATTCACAGTTGTGAATAGGTTTTAACAACATGTTGATGCATCTGAAGAATACATGCATCAATTCTATATTGGACAACACCAGTAGTCGCCATAACCACCATACATGGCTCCCTACCATCAGTAATTCGTTTTCATTCTCAATCACAGTCCAATAACGAACAAATAGGGATGAATAGTGCAGTAACAATAAATTTCACCCCCCCCTTCCAACAACCAAGGAAGGCACAAAATGGTAACCAACCCAATGAATTCATAACCAAAAATGAACTGGTAACAGTAACCCCAACACAACCCATAAGTAGGGTTTAAATAAAAAGGTTGCCCCAGGGAACAACGTGGTCTCCCCAAGAGACTCATGTGACCCCTCATTTTCCTCCCCAACACAAACATGGGTAAGAATAAAATAATTAAAAATATAAAGGCTTAGCCCTTCAACTTCCCTACCTCATGGAATCATAGCCCCCTATCCTCTTGTCTGTGTTTGTCTTGCAGCCAACAATGTATTTTATTATTAATAATGTTCAAAATATTACATTTCCTAGGTACTCCAACCCCTTTCAATTGTTCAGGCTCTTCGATCTTTCATCAAATAAACAAAATGCATTATTAATCCAAGGACTCAAAATTGAGGTATTACATGTGATGTTTTCTAGACCGCCCAAGGTGTGAAAATGTTCCAATTCTAGTTCGTTTCCTTTTTAAATTATTCATGTTGCCTTAGGTTTCTAAGTTTGATAAGTTTCCTTAGGAACAATTTCTTCTTCAACCTGGGTACCTAAATTGGCAGCATATTCCTCATCCTTAGTCAAATTGATGACTTTCATAGGAGACATTATGGACTAAGGTTCCTATTATTGATCTAATACTTGCCTAGCTATATTCTCAACATAACTATGTATCTTTGCTTCTATCTCTTGCTGCAATTTTTTCTCGTGCACTCTTCTTATTTCCTCCTCCTGCTTCTTCTTTAACTCTTCAACAATTTTTTTTTTCTTCCTCTAATTTTGTCTTAGCTTTTGCCTCTTGTGGAATCTTCTCAAATTGTAATTTTCTTTCCATCTCTTCCTTTTCCCGCTACTTTGGCAACTCTCTTTTCCTTTTCTCTACTTCAACAACTTTTCTATGTTTCTCCAACTCCTCTTGAACAACATCCTCTTCATGTTGCTTTCTCAACTCCTCATCTATCTTTCATTGGATTTTATTTTCTCTCTATAATCTAACTTGCTCTTCGTGAATATATTTAGGATTAGCTTCCTTCTTTAATCTGATCTCTTCTTTCCTCCTAGATTCTTCAGTTTCTCTTACATCTCTCTCAATAGACAAACGTTTGTTTATCTCTATAATTTATTCATCTGTGGATAAAGTCCTAAACACCATGATACACGAATTTTTTCTTCTTTCTAAAACTTCAACCCAATTATGAGCATCCTCAATAAATGCTTCATCCTCTCATATTTCATGACTATATGGTTAGGTGTATGCTATTTTATTGGCATGCTTTAAAACCATACCTTTAGGATCATGCCTTATGAATTGTTTAGGAGGAAACCTATATTTTAGATGGTTGGCTTCTTCCTATCTTGCATGTCTTGGATCTTTTATAAAATAGTGACTTGCCCTGAAACCATAAAGAATAAAAATCCCTTTCTTTGCTTCTTTTAGCAATGATGCATTGAACCCTTGAAGAACAATTTGATATGTGACTTCCCCCACAACCAACCTGTCTGGTACATAATTAGGTGTTGGTGCAGGCCATTTTGGGGAAATGTGTAACAATTAATGAAGTCGGTTAGAAAATGGACTAGAAAAGGAGCACGCACTAGAAAACAAGGAAAAGTAGCACTGAGAAAGAAGGAAAGTCAAAGGAAGTACAAAGGACATGGATCAATGAGGAAAATAGTTGTATTTTGAACCAACCGTGCTTAGGAAGTTAGAAAGTGGAAAAACCTAACTCACCTAGGGTTAGTGGGTTAGAGTTTTGGTCATTGTTGTAATGGGTACTAACCCATTTTTATAATATAAATATAAGGTGTGAGATAGTAGAGAAGCATAATGTTTATCTAGTCACAGTTAGTGATCAAGTTGTAGAGTTGTTGTTGAGATAGTTTTGGAGACAAAGATATGCATTGTAATCGAGGGTAAGGTCACAAGTTGTGGAGCTTGGTGCGATCTTGTCAGCCTCAGCTATACTCATTTGTAATTCGCACACCACAATGACTTTGAGGAAGAATAATAAAAGAGTGATGGAATCCAGATCTTTGTGGACGTAGCCCAGGGGGGGTGAACCATGGTAAAATTTGTGTCTCTATGTGGAATGTTGTATTATTTCTTGCTATTGTTTATCTAGGAATGAATGAATGAATCTAGTAATAGTAAAATGCAGCACACAGTAGAATGACAGGATAATTACTGCAGAATGAATCTTAATGAGTTAATATAGTTACAAAATGGTATATATAGATGTAATGTTGTATTAGAATAATATATATTATGTATGTTGAGGTAGAAAGAATGTCCCTCATCCTCTCAACAACCTCCCTTCTAAGATTACAGACATCTGGGTCCTGCAGTCACCCATAAGCCATCTCAGGTGATACTTCATTTTGCACTTTGTGCGTATTGTTTCCTTCTTGTCTCCAGAAGGGTCGATGGTTTGCAGGGTTTTGTTGGAAACCTAAAGTAGAACCCGGGTCAGCCCATGCATCCAACAAATGGTTTTGTTTCCAGCTAGAACCTAGAAGAACTAATAGGAAAGTATTTGTTAAGAAGAACAATGAAGATAATGAAGTATTAGAAGGGGATGTTCAGACCATGGAACCCCACTAAACATGATATTGAATGATGGTTGAAAACAAAAGAGCTCTAGTTTACGTAGAAAGACAATAGAAACCCTAAGTATACATCGAGCCAATATTTGGAGAGGTATGTATTTACTGATCTTCATGAGGTATTTTTCTGTGAATTTCCACATTTGCTACAGGAGTGGATACTGATATTGAAGGAAAATCACCCAACTAATTGGATAAGACAAATAGAATGGACTATTGATAATATTTCACAGCTACAAAAAGTTAATAATAAATTCACGGGCACAATGGATTTCTGGCTAGACAACATTATTGCAGGATTCATTACTAAGTTTTTTGTCGATACTGCAAAATCATACACTGTTGTAGAGCATGAATTTTTGAAGGGTCCAAGAGGAAGGTATATTAGATCACTATACATGTTGATCAATATTTTAATGCATGATAAAGGCATTATGACAATGGAGTCCGACAACTAAATAAATCTGCATGCATGGGGAGACTAGGGGAAACACTAAGGACTATCTGAGATATGGAGAGGGATCTGGCTAGAGGCAAACATAAGGAAACAATGGAACCTATTATGATGGATGAATATTAGATCAAGGAAATAATGGACATAGTAGGAATGACATGTAGTGGAAGTCCATACCAGTATAATATCAACAGGAAAAAGAGGGTAGTAGCCAAGAGGGAAGGCTTGGAAAGTGATGAAGAAGAGGTAGATAATCTTCATGCTATGGAGAATATTGAGGAAATATTGTGTGCCACATATGAGAGAAAAACTAGAGGCCAAGGTTTCAATGCAAAATAAGACTCTCCATTCCAAATACGAATTAGTGTGGAACCCACGACCCCATGTGCGACTAAGACATCAAAAAGAAAAGAAGATTTTAGACAACCATCAATTACTGGTAGAAGGAGTCCAATAGGTCAAGGGACCAGTGGAAATTCAAGTGGAATTACAAGTTTAGGTAACATTAGTCAATTATATACACCGCGTGGAGGTGGCAATACAAATTTTATAATGGCTGGAGTAGATCTAACCATTTGGTTACTAGAATTTCATGGAAAAGGGTCAGAGGACCTAGAGAAACATTTATTCATTTGCGAGAATATTAGGGAATATAAACAAGCACAGATGAAGATACACAATTGGTTTAGCTAGCAATCACATTCATAAACCATGCACTAGACTGGTTTATGAGTCTACTAGTAAACAGTCCACAAGGAACACCGAAAATTGTCGCAGATGTGAAGAAGGAAATAATTAATGAGTTCGAGTGACCAAGTTCAAAAGATCAATTCATGAATGAAATGATAACAATCAAACAGAATTTAGGGAATTCAATTTGGGAATTCAATCAAAAGTTCAAGAGATTGAAAGGTAAGTTCAAATATCCTATAACCGACATGCAACATAGACAACTATTTATAAATTCATTATCACCACATTTCAAATATCCATTGAGGAAATAGAAGTTCCATACTCAATTTGAGGCTCTACAAGAAGCCTTACAATTAGAAGAAAATCAATATAAGAATATATATACATATGTAGAAGAGTTGAGAGAAGATCTTAATAATATGAAATTCCAGTTGAATCAAAATAAAGGCAAGGAGAAGAGGGAAGCTTTATGGTTTACCTTATGCAGAACAAAAGGAAATCATAAGAATGAGTTCCCAACATTTGCGCCGTATTTTGGAGAAGGATTTCTGAATCCATTACCTATAAGAGGAGTATGGTGCAAAATGTGTAAAACGCATGGACATTATACCTATCATTGTCCCATGATGAAAAAGTATCAAACAATGCCTAAGAGAAAGTTCTACAATTTTTGTATGTCTATAGGACATGAGGATAAGGATTGTAGAACCATGGATCTTATGAAGGAAAGGAGCATACATGCTTATAGGATGCAGGCTGAACTAATGACAGGTCCACCTACGAAATAATATAATAATGTGTAGTAGTTTGCAGTGCCACCTCAATATAATCAAGTACCACAGTATAATACACCACGCGTAGATAATCAAGGCAACATAGGAGGATTCAGAAGAGGAGGATGTGGAAGAGGATTTGAAAGAGGCTGAGGACCAGTAACATGTCACACTTATCATAAACCTGGACATTATGCAAGGGATTGTCCACTTCAACCAATGACATACATGTAATCTTGCGCAATAGATCATAATACAAAAGATTGTCTGACACTATTGACAAAGATACATGAAAAAAGGAATCAAAATAATCAGAATGTTCAATGGATTTCCACGAAAACTAAAGAAGATGATGGGAAAATTATCAATATATTTACTCGAGGTGGAATGAAGACAGGAGCAGATGCAAGAAATCAAAACAAGGACCAACATCAGTGGGTAGAAAGAATACAACACCTCAACAACATTTTAATGCGCGCAAGGAAAAAGAGACATTCAAGCAGGCCAGACAATAAATTTTGCAACAGAATATTACTTCTACTTCAAATGAACAACCAACTTATTATGTGATAGTATATGATATGCCTCATCTATATGATCATACCAGTGGATATCAACCTTCAAAAAAGGTGAGTAATCTAAGAAACTTTCCGGTATCTTTCTTTAGGTTATTGAATGATCAAACATCTATAGAAATGTTACAAGGTTTGTTAGAAAAATGCAATTTTGGAGAAGAGATACAACTAGAACAAAAGAAAGTAAATCATGTCCATAGGAAGACAAGAAAAAATAGGGAGTTCAGACTGAATGCAAATATTGGATAGTTTAACATGGGTGACATCATATTAGATTTTGGATCTGAGGTAAATGTTCTTCCTAAGTAAACATGGGAATGCATGGGGGGACCTGCATTGGGATATTCACCTATTCAAATGAAATTGGAAAACCAACATAGAGTGATACCAATTGGTCGATTGAAAGGCACACCAATGGATTCAGATGGTGTGTGCACTATGAAATATTTTGAAGTAATTGATATAGTGGATAATACTACACCTTATCCAACATTGTTGGGACTGGATTGGACATTTGACAATCAAGCTATCATCAACTTGAAGACCAGGAAAATTATTTTTGAATCAGGAGAATATAGATTCATAGCACCATTAGATCCTTCAGAAGGTGGAGGATATGTTGAACCCATGAAAAAAAACTTCATTACAGAAGAGATCAATCAGTTTTATAGAACTATCACGTGCGATGAAGATTACATTAACCCAACAATAGATGGAATGCTTAGTTGGAGAAGCATCAGTACTTGTGCTTCAAAATCTCACAAAATTGGAGAATTGGAAACATTGCTTTCATGCACAAGAATGATGCATGCACTAAGATGGGTTGGCACATAGGTAAGAGAACTTCCATGTTTTTATGGTTTAAATAATTTGGAAGAATTTTTAACAAAGTTTGAGTTAGAATTTATGGAAAGACAGAGGTTACCAGTTTTGGAAATTTGCCTGAAAGAAACACCTACATGTTGGTGGGGTACTCACAAATAAAAGATCCATGATTGGTATCAATGCAAAAGATTATTGTGCATTATATTTGTTGCAGAACAAGAGAATAAAGATATGAAGAAATATGATGGAATATGACAACCCATAGAACATATAGACAGATGCATAACCCAATGGAGATTGGTTTCACCAGAGGAGTGGCCACATCACTTCATCCATACATTGGAAGGCATACCAAGAAATTGGTATACATAATTGGAACTGCACAGAGGAATTGGAAATTGGACAGATTTACGACAGAATTTTGTGATCACATTTGCATTTGAACAAGGGAATCCAATGATAGATGTAATATTGAAGTTGATAAAAGAAAATATATTTGAATAATCAGAATTTGAAATTATAACAGCATATCAAAATCAGAATAGAAAAGCAGTCAGACAGTTGTTACATTGTTACCACGTCATAGAAGATGACCTAGCAGAAGAAAACTCGTGCGATATTCAGACAAAATAACTTGAAGGGAAAAGAGAAGTAGACGGTCCATAGTTACAATCAAACGAATTTGATACACCATTGAAGATAAATAAGGTCAATATTGGGATAGAAGAGCATCCAAAGATTGCAAGTATTGTTGACTATTGGGATAACCAGGTAGTGGAAAGAATAACAGAGTTACTACATGAATATAATGATATGTTTCCAACGACATTTTCATAAATGAAAGGGGTAGAAGGATAAATTGGAGAGATGAATATCCCCTTGAGACTATATGTGTGAACAATAACATAGAGACCCTACATGCTAAATCCAATATACAAATAGAAAGTGAAGGCATAGATTGATAAAATATTAGAGGCTGGTATAATAGAACATGTTGAATAATATAAGTGAATTAACCCTATGGTAGTTCAGGAGAAGAAGCAAGGGGGAATAAGGATCTATGTAGAATTGAGGAAGTTGAATGATTTATGTTTGCATGATCCCTTCCAAACTCCATTTACAG